>PVIW01007223.1:0-75522 GCA_004026585.1 Noctilio leporinus | reverse complement strand
CAATGATACCTCAGACAAGGGTCTGATCTCCAAAATATATAAAGAACTAATGCGACTCAACACCAGGGAGACAGACAGCCCAATTAAAAAATGGGCAAAGGACCTGAACAGACAACTCACTGAGGAAGATATACAAAGGGCCCAGAGGCATATGAAAGAATGCTCAACATCGCTAGTCATCAGAGAGATGCAAATTAAAGCCACAATAAGATACTACCTCACACCTGTCAGAATGGCAATCATCAACAAATCAACAAACAACAAGTGTTGGCGAGGATGTGGGGCAAAGGGAACCCTCATACACTGTTGGTGGGAATGCAGGCTGGTGCAGCCACTGTGGCAAACAGTATGGGGTTTCCTTAAAAAACTAAAAATGGAACTGCCTTTTGATCCAGCAATTCCACTACTTGGACTATACCCAAAGAATCCTGAAACACCAATTCATAAGAACCTATGCACACCTATGTTCATAGCGGCACTGTTTACAATAGCCAAGTACTGGAAACAGCCTAAGTGCCCATCAGTGGATGATTGGATCAAAAAACTTTGGTACATTTACGCAATGGAATTCTATGTAGCAGAAAGAAAGAAGGAACTTGTACCCTTTGCAACAACATGGATGGAACTGGAGAGTATTATGCTTAGTGAAATAAGCCAGTCAGCGAAGGACAAATATCATATGATCTCACCCATTACGGGACAATAATGAGCAAAACTAACAACAAGCAAAACAGAACCAAGTATATGAATACAAGGAATAGGCCTGCAGTGGTCAGGGGGAAAGGGGTTGGGGGGAGAGGGGAGGTAGAGGCAAAGAAGGGGAGCAGCTTAGACAAGAACCTAGTATAAAGGAACCATGAACATGGACAACAGATAGGCTTGACTTTGGGGAGAATGGGTGGGTGGGTGGGGGACAGAGGGGAGCAAAAAGGGGATGGATGTAATACAACAAGAATAAAATTTAAAAAAAATAATCTTTAAAAAAAACCAATCTATATTGTTATATTTAAAATAAGTTTCTTATAGAGGTCATTATGTATTTGGATTATTTTTTAAATCTATTCTGCCAATCTATGTTTTTAAATTGGTGTATTTAGATTATTTTTATTTACTATAATTATTGATTTGTAAAGGGTTTACATATGTGTTGGGTTTTTTTTTTTCTATTTATTGTTTCCATTTTTCATTTCTCTATTTTTGCTTTTTGTGAATTGCTTGAACATTCAGAATTCCATTGTAGATGTTTATAGTATTTTTAGTGTATTTTTTGTACAGCTTTTCCAGTGTTGCTCTAGTTATTTCATCATATGTACAAAGCTTATCACAATTCACTGGTGTCATCAGTTTACCAGTTCCAGCAAAGTATGGGAATCTTGCCTACCTTCACATCCCTTTATCATCCCTTTTGTAATATAATTATCCTTTGGCTGAGCCTTTTTAGTATGTTTTCATTTCTAGGTTACCAGTTTCTTTATCTCCATATCTGGGACTATGGAGCAAAAAGAAAACCCAGAGAAGGCACCAAGGTGCTGGTGCTCAGGCCCTAAGGCTGCTGTATCAGTGTTTGTCTTTTTGGTTGAATAGTATTCCATTGTGTGGCTACAGAATGTTTCAGTTGTCACTTCCGCAGCTTACCCATGTTTACCTTATTCCCCCTTTTTGATAATTATAAATAATACTGCTATGAATATTCCTCTACAAATTTTAGTGTGGACATACGTGTTTATTTTTCTTAGGTAAATACTTAGTGTAATTGCTGGGTCATATGGTAACTCTATATTTAACATTTTGAGGAACTGCTGAACTGTTTTCCAAACAGTGGCGTTATTTTGTAATACCATCAGCAAGGTCTGAGGGTTGCACTTTAAAATTAAATTGGCAAATAAAATTATGTGTTTTGCAATCCACAGAACCTTAAAATTGATGATATGTGGTGACTGTTCATCACATAA
The DNA here is from genome assembly GCA_004026585.1 of Noctilio leporinus. NCBI lineage: Eukaryota > Metazoa > Chordata > Mammalia > Chiroptera > Noctilionidae > Noctilio > Noctilio leporinus. Next base: position 73,570 of record PVIW01007223.1, on the reverse strand, counting down.
ATATTATCAGTATTGATAATGCATAGGTGATAAAAATTAGAAAGTGGAAGAGGGAACAGAGTTGATGGGTGAATTTTAGATTTTCTCTCTAGTTGAAAGGACAGAGAAAGAAGACATGTGAGTAGTAGTTACAGTAGAGTTACTTATAAATGTGTTATATTTAAGAGAAGGAGAAAGGTGAGGTACTTCAAGAGAAGAAAATTCTCAATTACCATAGCAAGAAATCAATAGATAATTTATAAAACCCACTGACCCATAAACAGCAGGATAATGATATTATTAATAAATATGGAATTAACTATACCGAAAACAATGAAAGGTGACAAGGGTGGTGTCTTTGTCATTATGTGATCTGGAAGTTGGGAGGATGTAGGGTTGGTGATGAACAGGGGCTGGTCATCTATAAGCTCTTTTGTTCTCCTTGATGTTTTACCATGTGTATGACTTTATAAAGAAAACTGTAAAATACATACTAAAATAAATTCAAAGATATGGTTTATTAAACTAAACTCTTTTGTGGTGAACACTTTGAGAGTGCTAAGAGGTATAAGATTTGGACCCTGAATAAGATGGAAAAATGGAGGAGAAGTAATGCCAGGCGATTGATTGATCAGAAGTGCCCACTTTGCTGTAGATATTTATCCCTTGTGGTTCCATTATAGCTATTACTTATGCCGTTCTCTAGTGTCCAAGTGTAGCATGAGTTCAAGAAGAGAAAAAGAGAGGAAAAGCAGATTTTCAGTTTTATCGCATATTAGTGGCTCAAAGTTTCAAGATAAAAGGAGGTTAACATTGGAATTCTGATTCTGTTTTCCACATTTTCCAGATTTATGACTAAACTAAGCTATTTAATTTCTCTGTGAGCCAGTCTTCCCTTTCCTGAAATTGAGATATAATACTCTATTTAGTCCACAAAGCAGTCCTGGGAATTATACATAACCAAGAATGTTAAAACTCCTTGAAAAGTATAGATAAATGTTCTGCCCTGGTTGGTAGCACAGTGGATAAAGGGTCGGCATGCAAACCCAAAGGTTGCTGGTTCGATTCCCAGCCAGGGCACAGAACCAGGTTGCAAGCCAGGTCTCCAGCCAGGTCTCCAGCCAGGTCTGTAGCTAGAGGCAGGTGAAAGGCAACCATACATGGATGTCTCTCTCCCTCTCTGTCTCTCTCCCTTCCCCTCTCTCTAAAAATAATAAATAAATAAATAAATATGTTCTTTGTTAAGGCTTTTTGCACATTAGCAAAATAGGTGTTTGAGATTATAACATGGAACTCTCTGCACTATACTGAAAATAACATCAATAATATTTGACATTTAAGCTGTTAAGCTTTCATTTTTACTTTCTCTTTTTATTTCAAACTATTAAATATTAAGCTTCAAAACATTTGTACATCTGTGTAGGAATCGTGACATCAGAAGTGAATCTATTATGTACCAGTTGGAAATAAAGTGTGAATCTAAAGTCTTGTACAATGTTTTATGGATAAGAAAACACACCTTGGGCATCTGTGAAATATTTTAATGTGGTCGAGGACCAAGGGATTCAGTTTATGTATGTATTTTAGGATCCTCCATCTGGTTCCTTCGTTCCAATCCAAGAGGACGTGGGGCATCATGAGTAATTTCCAATTACCCACAATGAGACTGAAAGCACTTTCTATACCGTGACTATTTATTCAGCTTTCAAACATATTTCACATAGCAGAACAGAGTAAACTCTCCCTCCATCCTTTCCATCAACTCCAAGGGCTTAGTAACAAAAGTGTGTTGCCACCTGTGGGCTGCATACAATGAGCTTTGGCATTCAGCTATTTACGGGGCATGTACTTCCTCATCTAACTGTCACACAAACTTGAGTCATGGTACTCTTATTATCCCCATTACCAATGAGGGCTCAAGCTTAGGGAAATTGGCCACATTTCCCAGAGCCTTGGACTGGAAAGGTAGGAGCCAGAATTCCAATATTGCCCTGGAAGTTTGAGCTCATAGTCATGATGTTGCATCCCTCTTTTTTTTTTAGATTTTATTTCATTATTTTTAGAAAGAGGGGAAGGGAGAGAGGCAGAGAGGGAGAGAGACATCAATGTATGGTTGCTTTTTTCAACTGCCTCCAGCCACAGACCTGACTGGAGACCTGGTTTGCAACCTTGTTACGTGCCCTGGCTGGGGAATCGAACCTGTGACCTTTGGGTTCGCAGGCCGGCACTTTATCCACTGTGCTACCAGCCAGGGCTACATCCCTCTTTTGTATGCACCAGGAACTCAGGAAGATACAAAGGGAAGAGGTGTACTATCATCGGAGCTTCTACTATTTGTCTGGCATTTATACAGAAGCTCATTTAATCTAGGCAGCAAACCTGAGGGATTGATTTTATTATTACCTTTGTTTTTTTGTTACCAGTAAGAAAACAGAGAAGAACAGCAATGAGGAGGAATGGAGGGAAGTAAAACAGATGTAGGGTCAGAATTGGTGGTCATGCAACCTGTCGGGGTAGGGAGGAAAAAAGAAGAAAATTCTGTTGAAGGCAGATGCTGAGAGACTGGTAAGGGGTGGTGAGGATTTCAGGTCAGTGCTCTGCTAATATTACAATATGCTCTGGCCTGAAAGTGTCAAGAGCCAACTTAACTATAGTGAAACCTGGAGCTATTCATGGGCAACCAGGCTAGAAGAAAGTAAACCTGGTGCTGGCTACTTCTTTGTCCCCATTTGGGAAGATGATAATGAAGCCAATGTAGAGGATACCAAAAACAAAGTATTGAGAGTGAAATACTCCTCTTGGTAACAGTTTGGCACCTGGATCTTGCTATGCCTGAAGTCGCCACTGGACTTTCTATTATCTTGGCTGATGCCATTCTCTGTTGTACGTAGTTGGAGGTAGGTTCCCATGAGCCTTAGTTGCAAGAGTTCTGAAAACAGGTACTTACAACTTTTCAAGGCACAGGTACCTAATTTTTTCTCATCATGGGACCGTGATGGTATTTAAAAAGCAAGAGTTGGCACAAAGGAGTTCCCCAATGTTACACAGCTGGTGAACACTGAGGCTAAAATCAAAGACCCAGAAGTGAAATCCTGATCTCCATTCCCCACCCTTAGTTAAGACAAAGCAGTAGACTTGTAAGGTAATTAATTGTTCAGTATGCTGATCTTCTCTTTAATTTTATTTTGGATATTCAGATTATGTTCCATAATGAGTTTTTTTTTTTTTTTAAAGAATATTTCCTTTTCATAGTACCTGTTGGAATTCTTTTGAGGGATAAAAGGGTGTAGGAAGGAATTTTAAAAAAAAGGAAACTAGCACTTATTGAATACTCCTTATGGTCTGGGACTGTGGAGGCATTTTGGCATAGATTCTCTCATTTATTTCTCTAAAAATTCATTAAAGGTGATTATCCTCATTTCCACTGTGAGGATGAAAAGGGTAAGAGTCTGATCCACGGTCTAGCTCCACATCCCATCCTTTTAATAGCTACAGTGCTAGACCTCTAAACACCCAGTGAAATGGGAGAGATCATCTCTGTTCCCAATGGGCTCATTCGGTGAGATTCATAATAGAAAGAGCAGACAGTCCAGAGAGGATGTCCAACACCTTCTTCTATTAACTGTGACCTTGTGACAAGTCACATCACTTCACTGAAGCTCAGTTTCCCATCTGTATATTTGGGATAATACAACATAACCCCCAGGAATGTTGTGAGAATTCTTGATTGACTATATGGGTATTATAGTTCTCGCCACAGGGAAAGGGTAACTATGTGAGGTGATGGATGTGTGTTTTTTAACTTTATTTTTATTACTTATACTATCAAACCTGTCCTCATTTTTCCCCCTTTGCCCACCTCCACCTAGCCCTCACCCCCACCCCACTTTTCTCAGGCCATCTCCATACCGTTGTCTGTGTCTACGGATGATGCGTCTATGTTTCTTCACTAACCACTTAACCTTCTGTCATCCAGTCCTCTCTCCCTTGTAGATGTGTTGATTAGCTTGATAGTGGAAGTTATTTCACAATGTGTATGAATATCAAATGATCACATTGTACACCTTAAATAAACACTATTTTTATTTGTCAATTATACTTCAATAAAGCTTGGGGCAAAAAGCTGCTTATGGAACCTCTCATTTGTGCCAATAGAGGGCGGCAGAGAGTACAGTAAAAGCAATAAGGCAATGATGGAGAGCCTCGGTACAGTTTTCAGGGGAACTGATGACCAGGTTCTGTCACCTACTCGCTGGGTGACTTTGAGTCAATAGCTCAGCCTCTTTAGACTTCATTTTCCTTCCGTGAAATACAGAGATAACAATAGTTGCTACTTTTTAGAATGGTTGTATCATTAATGAATGAAACCATGCATACAAATTTCAAAGCATAGTGTCCAGGTCACATAATAAGGGATCAAAGAATATTAGCTGCTGTTGCTGTTATAAAACCTCAATACTAGATGCCAGTGTGGTGGTTCTCAACCTTGAGCTGCCTGCATATTAAGGTTGCCTAGGGAACTTCTAAAATTTTCATTCATAGCCATATCTCAGTCCAATTAAATCAAAATCTTTATAGATGAAAGCCAGGGATTGATATTGTTGAAGCTCCCTAGGTGATCCCAAGGTGTAGCCAAGATGTACCTAATACTGGGAATGACATTAAGGAGTGTGCCCTCCCCCTACAGAGCTCAAAGCCTTCTTGAGAAGACCAGCATGTAAGGAGATGTGATATGATAACTCCATATTCCAAGAAAGGAGCTAGGGGAAAACAGCAGGAGTGGTCAGTCCAAAGGTGTCTTTGAACCTAAAAGACATAAAAAGTCAAGAGGAAAAGGTACCTCATACTAATTTTTTGTTTGTTTTATATACAGAACAAAGTAATTGCCTATGACTCATATACTGGCAAAAGTTGTTTCTGCCGGAAGTAACTAGGTCATGGCAACCCAACCACTAGCAGTTCTAAATAGGTCCCAGGTGTCCATTAACCTCCTTGCTTGCTTCATTCGTGAGATGGGTGGGCAACTGTGATGTTTTTTACAAGGCCTGGCAGATGGTGAAAAGAAAAGCTGTTGTCACCTGCCTCAAAGTGCTAAAATATTCAGTTAGACAGAGAAATCCCATGACACACTGCAGTCCAGTCAAGGTGTGGGAGATCAGAACCATCCTTTGCCAACCGGCAATGCCATCTCACCTGCACTGCATGATTCTTCTTGTTTCTTTTGATTAAAGAGTCTTAAGTCAATTCTCCCATTCAGAGTCACATCAAGAAGAACAAAGGAGCCTGATACAACTAGTTTGATAGGTGTTGTGGGTTGAGTCGTGTTCCCCTAAGGGATATGTTGAATTCCTAACTCCGAGTGCCTATAAATGTAACCTTATTTGGAACTAGGGTCTTTGCAGATGTAATCAAGTTAAGATAAGATCATCCTGGATTAGGGTAGGGTCTACATCTAATGATAGGGATCCTTATAATGCAAGAAAGATACAAAGACACAGAGGGAAGAAGGCCAAGTAATAACAGAGGCAGAGGTGGAAGTGATGTAGCTACAAACTAAGGGAGGCCAAGAATTGCTGGTAACAACAGAAGCTATGAAGAGACAAGAAAGGATCCTCCCTTAGAAACTTCAGTGGAGACGTGGTCCTGCTGACACCTTGATTATAAACTTCCAGTCTCCAAAATTGTAGCATAATAAATTTCTGTTTTAAGCCAATAATTTGTGGTAATTTGTTACTGCAGCCCTTGAAACTAATACAGCTGGTGATCTATCTAAATGATAGGGTCAAAAGCAGCAGAAGAGACAAATAACCATCTACTTGGGACTGAGTTCAGTGATGAGACGTTCATTAGCCAGGATCTCAGGCATCTTAAGTTTCATAAGTATAATTCAAAGTGTTCACTGCTTTTATTTTGCTCCAGGCAAAAAATGGAACCTGGCTTTGATAGAATTTGTTAATATCATTTGGATTTAAAAGACCTAAGTGAAGGATTCTATCTGTGTTGTATCAATCTGGCCACATGGGCACCAATGCCAGGACCCTCCCTGAAATCCATAGTAAAGAAAGAGACTGACCTTAGATTCTTCCAGCTTCTTGAAAGCAGCCAATACTTGGCTTCAAGCCAGAAACACCCAACTTTACAATATTGTCTCCAGTTTCTTTCCAAACTTACCTCCTTTTATAATTATAATACATAGCCAGGGGTCCCTTACAAATAGGTACCTGTTTTCACCTTTCCAGGATCTCCTGGCTTCATTGCAGACAGATTCTCCTCACTTGCCTCCATAGTCTTTTAGGTCCTATTACTTGGCCTGTGTCTGAAGCACCCTTGTTATTCATTTAGATATACATATCGTGCCTTCTCTCTGCGCCTGGAACTGGTGTAGATGCTCGAGGTGGATGAGATAGAGAATGGATTAGACCAGCTCCCTGCTCTTCTGGAGCTCAGGTTTGGCATTGTCAAAAATCCTACAACAGAGAGACTTTAAACAACAATCAGGAGAAATTTAGGTCCTTGTCTTGAGAGTTTTAACCTAGTGGATAAAAGGGCAAAAATGAGGGGTGATAGGGTCCCAGAATGTGCCACTTGGGCATAGGGATTATTTTGAGTTGAGGATAATCAAGACCCAATAGACTCAAAAAGAGTTTTTTACCGCCTCTTTAGCTGCACAAAAGAATTCAGATAGGGGGCTTGTTCCAAGGAGACAGCTGTTCTAGAGGTAATTTTTATATCAGAAAAACTTATCTGCATGGCAGGGTAAACTGCAGGGTAATCTGTTTACCAAATGTTTGCTCTTCCCAAACCCTGTGAGGTGTCTTCCTCTCCTTTGAAGCCTCAGTGTTCCTACCCCCTTCTCCTTAGTTCAGAATGGCCTGTAAGCCTCAACTGCCTAACTGTGGGGAAGCCTCATATTTTGGGCGTTCCCATATATATGAAATTAAATTTGTTTTTTGTTTTTTTTTTTTCTGTTAACTTGCCTAAGTCAAGTTAATTATTAGACCAGTCAAAAAACCTAGAAATAGAGAAGGGAAAAGTTTTCCTCCCCTATAGCAGTAAAATATTGTATATTTGAAAGCACTTATCTGGGAAAGTAAAGAGAATCAATTATGGAAATAAGGGGATTAGTTTTTGAGAAGCCTAGAGATGTTTGTTAAAACACAAAGATAGACGGCTAAGGGGTAGATTTGTTTTTCCCCCTTTAGCTTAGGTCATTTCAATTATGTTTGAATTATTAAGCGGCTGGCTGGTTAATGGTACTTGAGCTGTCAATGGCTAGTTTTCCTACTGAGGGAGGTGGAAGAGCAGGGTGGGTAGTAAGAACCAAATCTGGCCTTATTACCTACCAGCCCTTTGATTTCTGAAAGTTCTCCTAACTTCTTTCTACCTTGATAGTCTCATCTCTATGTTCTTTGACAAAGCAGCATCCTTTAAAATGAATCACCTACCACATACAGCAGCTGCGAAGAACTAAATGAGATAATGCATGGAAAATGCTCTTAGAGTGGTTGGCAGGCGATGTTAGATATTATTTTCACAAGTTGTATGTGAAATATTTACCGATAATAGCACTCTTACTTGGCAGCTTTATTTTCCATGCTTGGATTTACAAGCCCTTAATTTGTTTTCCCCAGAGATGCCAAGTATTGCCTTCCATTTCTATTCTCACCTTAAATTTGGAATTCAAGATAGGCAGCTTTTTCCATAAAGCTGGCTAACTGTGGCTCTTTCATGCTTTATTTATCCAACAAATACTGATGTCGTGCCTCTTCCTAGTGCTGGGGACAGAGCAGTGAACTAAAGAACCAAAATCTCTGACTTTTTGTGTTTTAAATGCTAGGGATAGAGAAAATTAAAAGCACATACAGGTTGGGTAAAAGTAGGTTCACAGTTGTGAGTACATGAAGCACAGAGTTTATTCTTGTTTTATTGTTTATTAATTACTGTATTATTATTATCGTTATTTTTAACCTCACCTGAGGACATTTTTTTTCATTGCTTTATAGAGAGAGAGGAAGGGAAAGAGAGAGATATTGATGTGAGTGAGAAGCATCGATTGGTTGTCTCCCACAAACTCCTGGACTAAGGATAGCACACGCCCAGCCTGGGGATCAAATCTGCAATCTGGGTGTGAGCCCTGACCTGGAATCGAACCTTCAACCCTTTGGTTATGGGACAATGCTTCAATCAACTAAGCCACGCCGGACAGAGCTATTGTTGCTGTTGTTTTTTATACAAACAACCAGAAACCTACTTTTGCCCCATCCTGTAGAATGAGGTTAAATAGTGGTAAATGTAATGAAAATACCTATAAAGCAAAACTAACCAGAAGTTGTGGGATATCTACTAGACATCAGAGGCTGCAGCCACCTAATGCAAACAAAAGTGGCATTATGAGCGAGACTAATGCTAACACGGAGTAATTAGTAATCTTTGGAAGATTGAAACTGTCACAGCATGGAAATAACCATGGGCATGCTGATCAACAAGCCAACAAAAAACAAAAAAAACAAAAAAAAACCCACAACAACTTAGGCAAAGGTGAGGACTTCACCAGTAACTTATAAAATTATCCTCTAACCCCTGGTTATGCTAACCGCCTTTGTTCTAAACTGAGATGTAAATTTGTGAGAAAGAGAAGAAAGAAAGAACCAGAGGAGGTGGATGCAACTATGAATGCACAAGAATAAAACTGGCCTAAAGAGGTCAACATGGGATTTTAATTTCTTCTCTAAGCAGGAAATGGAGGTAAGAGTTTGCCCAAAATAATTTAAGAATATTGCTTCTTCATTTAATTAGAACATTCCTCCAGAAGTGTTTACACTGAAAAAATTCAGTTAAGTATAATTTAAAAGGTAAGCATAAAGATCCTGATGGAGGAGGAAACCCAAGGCCTGGGCGGGGAGGCAGCTTCTCCGCACCCTTGGGAAGGCTTCCCTGCGGACCACTTACCTCTTCTCTCCCCAGGAAGTTCTGCTCTCCTCAAGACTTTCCTCTGTCAGCCACGTGAAGGGACCAAGGGGCTTTGGCAAAACAGCACATCCCAGGGTGACCAGCACTGAGAAAGGGCCCGAGGTAGGGCCCTGCTTGCCTATGGACAGCTGAAACATTTTTTCTCCCCATCATCTCTGTAGCCCTTGGCAATGACAAAATCCTGTTGTCCTGGGGGATCGATGAAACACCTTCAGAGTCAGAAAAATGTGGGCTTGATTACCTCCTCTGCTAATTAATTATCAGTGGTGTGACCTTGGAGGTGAACTTAGCCTCTCTGATGATGTTTCCTCTTCTGTGCTGTAAGGGTCTGTACACAGGGATTAAACATCAGCATACGTGTCAATTATCTGGCACATAATGAGTGCTCAATAAATGGCCTCCCGGGCCATTATTACTGACCTCAGATAAATGAAAGTCCACTTAGAGCCTGTGGGTCCTAACGGCAGAGAGGGATTCACAGCCTGGCTGAGGATGAACAGATAGATAATCAACGTGGGAAGAAGAGAGATGTGGGAGTTCATGATTCCAGTCCCTCTCTGTCTCTCTGGCTACCTATGCTCACGCTTGCAAGCCATTTAAATCCTAATCTATTTTTCTCATATGTAAAATGAAGACTTGAGTGAATGGAACTAGTGCTTCCTTGCCTTCTGATTTTGTGATCTGACAATTACTGATGCCATAGGAAGTGCCTTGAAGTTCAGCTAAAAAGACCTTCAGTGTAGTGCTTTTTAGCTTGCAGGTATATTATTTTGTTCGATCATCACAAACTTTTTTTTTAGTTCTCATTTTCCAGATGAGTTACTGAGGTCCAGAGTCACAAAGGGGCTTGTACCAAACCTCAGGGAGCTACAAAGTCAAACTTGAACCCAGTTCCCATGACCAAGGTGGGAAGTCAAAATGCCAAATGGATTCTTCTCCACACCATGTCGTGTGCCTGGCACGTAGTGTGCAGAGACTTAGGCTGGAACTAAGTGAATTGATACCCACCACACACCATAGAGGGCAAACTCCAGAGACCCAGAGGAAAGGCAGCAATAAACAGAAGGGAACATGGCTTGGTGGTTCTGCGGCCAGGGGAGGATACAAAATGTGAGTGAGCCGAAGTTCATTTGAGCTTACCTGCTCTTTCTCAGAGCAGTTCCCACAGTTGGAGCAGCTGCCTGCCACATTATGTGACTTCTTTCTATGCCCCTGATGAATTGCACCTTTCATGATTCATATGCTATTACTTAATTGCCTTTCAAATGGATATTCCTGTGAGGTAACCTTAGGAGGGGAAGGTTGTGGGTTTCTGGTGTGTCTTAAGTATTCTGTTGCAAAGCTACGGCTAAATCAGGCACGCTTTTCCAATAGCACAAGACACGCAGAGTGGGTGTCGCGCTTTCACTACAGCGGGGCTGTTCGCAGAAGTTTCTCACTGGAGATGTTCGGTATGTGCGCTATGCAATACAGTGGTGACTGTCCATGTGAGGCTACTGAACACTTTAAATGTAGCAGCTGCAACATGAAACTAAGTTTTAACCTTTATTTCATTTGACTTACTTTAAATTTATCTGTAAATAGCCATGTGTCTGGTGGCTGCCATATGGAGCGATGGAGCTCGAGAGCAATCAAAAGATTGATTTTATAGAATGGCATTCAAAGTCTCGTTCTGCCTCTCACTGCCTGCCTCACCTTGGACATTTTACAATTGCATGGATGAGGAGAGTCAGAGCACATAGGAAACGTGAATGGCAACTTTTAAACCTTCTGAGCTCTGATGGACTGAATAAGGAATCCAAGACCAATTTAGCTGGAATCTACCTATCTATCATTATCCACATTCATATGGAGATAATGGAGCCAGGTTGTGGAGACAGCTTCAGGCAAAAACTTTCACCTCCTGAGAGCACACGTTTAAGTGCGTGGAGGTCCAGGAAACTTCTGTGCCCATGAATGCAACTTAAGAATGTTCTGCAGAGTCCTCAGGCCTGCTGCTGGTGACTGCAGGGATCTTCAGATCCCTGACCAGGTGTTATGCCAGGTAGCATAACTCCCTGAATGCACCTCGGAAGTCTCGGTCTCCATGCCTTTCCTCTGCTTGAAATGTCACTTTGTACCCTAACGAGCACACACGACCTCCCCCTCCCCCCTCCCCGTGCCTGCCTTACAAATTTCCTCTCTTGGACTTTCTTAAAGAGTTGTTGAAACTGGTCCTCTTGAAAGTGTTCATTTATTTTTTCTCTGTGCCCTTGACCAAGCCTCTGTTGCAGCACCTGTGGATGTCTGCATCCAACTTCCTGTTAGAGGACTGTGTCTTTCAACCTCTGGGAATTTTCTAAATCTAGTACAGAACCTTGCATGTAACAAGCTCGATGTAAATATTTGACAAGATAGTAATGATGACAACAACAAAGCTCATGATGCTGGTGGTGAAAATGATGATGTGGTGGTGATGATGATGATGATAATGTGGTGACGATTGCAAGCATCTACATAATTGTTACCAGGAACCGTTACAAATGTTTGACATGGAATTCAACCACTCCATTTAGTAGCTATTACATTTTTCTCAATTTTACATATGCGTTGAATAAAGATCAGCAGGTTTAAATAATTTTCCCAAGGTTGACTGAGCTTGGAGGTGGATTCCTTATTAAAATTGCTATACTGTTGGAGTGCTGGAGAATCTACTCTCCCAGGAGATCTGGCCTCCCAGTGTTGTTTCCCTGTGGACTCCACCATGAGAATAAAGGTTGTCCTGAGTTCTATTGGTTTGGGAGCTAAGAGACCAACAACCCTGCATTTCAGCATAAACGGCTGAGCCTCAGAAACAGCCCTGCGTGGCTCCTGAGGGCGGGAGCATGTCCCCATATCCCTTCCCAATTCCCAGGCACTTGTCGCTGGAATAGCTGCCGTGGAATGATTTACAGCCTCATGGTGTTTTTTCAGCAAGAAGCGGAAAATTGTCACATTCTGTGGAATACCAATTGTACCACCTCTCCCAGAAAGCAGCCGCTGGGGACTTTCTGCAGGCCTGCCTGCCTTCTTCCCCAACCCCACACACACTTTTTAATGAAGGGCTCACCCCGTGGCAGTCCTTCCTTGACTTGTCTCTACTCAGCAGGGAGGGAGATAGATTAGGAACTGAGCGGAGTGAAATGAATGCAGTGGTGGGTTTCCCCACGCCTCCACTGAACTTAAGGATTTTTTCCTGCCTATTCTCCTTCTCATCTATTGCGAATTGGCTCACTTAACAAATATTTATTGAGCCCCTTTCATGGACTAGATGCTGGGGACACTGGCTTGAGAAAATACCCAGCCTCTGTGCTCTTTAGTCCAGCTGGGAGTGAGGAGGCTAGGAGTATTTGCTGTGCAGTGTGATAAATGCTATAACAGAATGGAGCCTGGAGGGTTGTGGGAACACAAGAGAGGGTCTCATCCTGCTTGTGGAAACCTGGGAAGGATTCACAAAGGAGGGAGCATTCAGGTTGTGCCTCTGAGGTTCATGAAACTGAGAAGCCTATGAGGGAAGCCCAGACACAGGGAATAGCTTTCAAAAGGCATGGCCTGTAGAAGAATGATGTAACGGTTAGTTTCTGTGTCTACCTGGCTAGGCTGCAGTAGCTTGTTACTTAATTAAACACAGATGAGTTACTAACCTAGGCATTGCTGTGAAGGTATTTTAAAAATGTGGTTAATACCTATAATCAGTTAGTTTTATGTAAAAGAGCCACACTCTTTGGCATGTACTCACCACATACAAAGAATTCAATGCACGGTATTCATGGCTAGCTATTATTACCACATTGTTAGTGCATTTATTATGATACAATTGAGATGCAAAGAGCTATTTGACTTGGGTAAGGTCACACAAATAGTTTGAGTCTAATGAAAACCCTTCATATGCTAGCTGCATTGTGCACATATTAAACATCAGCAGTCATTACCCTTCTCATCTCCATTTACAGGTGAGAAAACTGAGGCACAGAAAGGCTAAAACACTTGACCAAGCTTGCTCAGTCAGTAAAGGGGAGACTCCGGATTCAAGCCCAGAACTTGGGAACTTGTTCTGCCCTACAGTCCAATCCTAAAACACAGTAAATGTGCTACCCTGTCCCTTCTATGTTCCTGCTTCATCAATCAAGACATCTCTCATCACAGCCGTCCCCACCTTCTGAGTACATAAAATCAGACTGTGAGTTCATTTGTCTGCAGAAGCTAAGCATGGGGCAGAGATGGGCCAGGCTCAGTCAAATCTACAATTCATTGCCGGAAAAGCCCCTGGCAGCAAATCAGAGCACTGTCTCTACATCGGCCAGAACACTTCCCCCATTGGCCCTCAATCATTTGTATTCTGGGGAGGGTTTTTCTGGCAGTTGGGTATATTCGCTCTGCAGGATGGGGCTCACAGGGGGCCAGCCCTGCTGAAGTACTGCCTGCCGGCTGACAGCTTCAGGTGCTGGGTTTCTCATGCTGGATGGCTTGGGTCAATACTGCACTGTCATCAATTATGGCCTAAGGCTGGACAGCTAGTCATCCATCAAGTCTTCACAGCCTGCTGGAACCGAATAGTTGGGACCCTGCAGCCTATTCTTCCATGCGAGGGCCTGAGATTTCACTGTCAGAATTAAAAGGCTCCTGCTCTGTCCTCCGATTTGAAATTTTTTTATATCTGAATTATTGGTATTTGGGGGGCTTTCCTCTTGTGAGTGTTTAATGTCAAAATAATGGGGCTTTGAGTTTTAGCAATTCCCTTCATTTCATTTCAATTTCAATTGTTTTTCTTCTATTGTATTCACAGGATGACAATTTAATATTGTATTTCAGAAAGGCCAGGATCCTATGATCCCTTTCTTATAATTTTATCTATATCTGTTGGTGTCCTGTCTTTAAGTATATAAGCATAGAAAGATGTCTGAAATAATTTTCATCAAATGTTACCTGCAGTTATTTTGCGATAATGGAATTTGGGGTACATTTGACATTCTTTCTTTGTGCTTTTCTGAATTGTTTAAGTTATGACAGTCAGGTGTCTTTTCCACCAAGATAGTCATAATAAGAGAGAGGTGAGTTATAGAAATTCAGAACTAAGAACAGGGCCTCACAGATTTTCATTCCAAGCCTCTATAACAAATGAAGAAATGGAGGTCCAGAGTAGGCAACAGGTCATGTAGTAATTTGATCATTCAGGCAAAACTAGAACCAAGCCATAGATCTCAGTCTGCATGTTCTCCCAATATTCGTTTGTGCAATCATCAAGAATTTAGTGACCACCTGTGAACCCAAAGGTCGTTGGTTCGATTCCCAGCCGGGGCACATAACCAGGTTGCAAGCCAGGTCTCCAGCCAGGTCCATAGCTGGAGGCAGGTGAAAGGCAACCATACATTGATGTCTCTCTTCTTCTCTCCCTTCCCCTCTCTCTAAAAATAATAAATAAAATCTTTTTAAAAAATTAGTGACCATATACTTGGAAATAAAATGAATCCAATGCAATCCCTGCCCTCAAGGAGTTGGAGAATTAAATCAAGATTTATATTGTAATTGATGAAATTTTATGGAGGAGGCTGCAAGGGGCTGTGAGAACTCAGAAGAGGAGGGATCTGGTCCAGGCAGGAAAAGAAAGAAGCCCTCCAGGTAAGGCCCCTGGAGAAACTATAAACAGCCATTAGTTAGATACAAAAGGGAGCAGGGAGGGGGTCCAGCCAAGAGAACAGCATGAACACATCCATGGATGCCAAAGAGAACATGGGCAAGTCTCAGATAGGAAATAGTCACCATATGACTAATATGAAAGTGAGAAGTGGTGTTTAGGCCTGGGGGAGGCATCAAGCTTCAGGCTGGAAAGTTAGACATGGGCAGGTAAGAGTCACACTCCCTTGAATTTGCACGGAAACCACATGAGGATGTGAACCTTGTTTTTCTTATTCACTGCAGTGTCCCCAGCACCTAAGATAGATGCTCTATAGATATTTATTACATAAATGGCTTGACAAAAAATAGCATTTCTTCCATGAAGCCAAAATTAGCCTCTCCCTTATTTCCATTTCTTAGGTCTTTGTCCATTTATTTTAACATGTAAAAATATCTGTCTGGTAGAAGAGATCATTTTTCCACATCAGTCTTCACCACTAGACCACAGGCTACACAAAAAGAATGCTGGAGGTTAGCTTGTCTGATTCCTCTCCATATCACCCCAGAGTATATGGCACACAGTAGGTACTCAATAAAGGTTCAATGAAAAGATACCTATTAAGCTTTTCTTGTCCCAAGACTTCCTTCTAGACTTACCTGGAGCTTTTCACTGCACCTGGCCACAGTACCTACAATTCTAAGGAGCACTTCAGGAAGGATTCTGTTGGAATGGTGAAGACTATAGTAAATGTACATGTATTTTAGTACATTCCTCTTTCTTTTGGTTATGAACACTTTTGTTGTCCCTTGGAAAGCTACCCGTTGAGTGCAATTTTGGTGGAAATGTCAGTCAAGGTGATCCATCCTGTGGTTGACAAACAGGCAGGATCAATCAGTCTCTCTCTCTCTCTCCCAGGCTTTAAAAAAATCAGCAGAGTGATACAAAGACCCACTGAAACAAATATGTCCCAATGCATGTCCTCATATCCTTTGTCATGGGTAAGAGTCTGATTTTGTTGTTTGAAACTAAGAATCTCTGCAAACACAGGCATTAAATCATTCACATTTTGGCATGTTTCATTAACTCTCTAGGGTGGCAGGCCACCTGCAATGGGTTACGCTTTCTGTTCTCATTCAACTCTTCAGCAAGCCTTTTTGAGCACCTCCTTTGTTCAGGGTACTGTGTTATCCTTTTGAAATTTATATTACCTGAATATTAACAAGAAAAGGTTGGTAACCTCAATTTTGAAAAACAAGCGAAGTATACAATTAATCAGTATTTGGAACAGGAATCCCAAGAAACCACCAAACAAATGAGATACTCAAACTCATTAGTCATCAGAGAAATGCAAGTGGAAACAACATGATATCAATTTACACCTATGGATTGGCAAACATTAGAAAGCTGGGTGAAACCAAGTGCTGCCTGGGGGCAGATGTGGATATGTTTTCACTGCAGGAAGTGTGTTGGTTTAGACATTGTGGAGCAGCCTGGAATGCTTGGTCACAGCGTAGTCATAGCCTGGGAGCCAACAGTGCAGTCCCTAGGGCTATGTCCCATATCAACTTTCTCGCTGGTCCATAAGGGAACCTGCATGAGAACTGAAACATTGTTTGTGGTAACATGAGTTGGGGAGGATTGGGGTACCTATCACAGGGAAAGTAGATAGGTAAACAATGAAGGATGCCCTCCAAGTGGCACCAAATAGTGGTTAGAAGAAGTGGACTAGCTTCATACCTAGCAATATAGAGGGAATGTAAAAACAGAGTGTAGGGGTGACAAAAGAGGGAAAAAAAAAACAGAATTAGATATGACACAATACCATTTATAAATTAAATGACATCATCAAAATAATATTTTGAAAGAACATAGGCAGACAAATAATGCACATTAAATGCATTGGGGTGCTTTCCTTGTAGGAAAGAGAAAATAAAATGGGAGATGGGATTTAAGTGGAATGAATAAATAAATAAAACAGGAGAAGATGGGGGAAAGTTGGCATTGTTGCACATTTACCAAAAAGCATTAGTGAAGGAAACTGACTTTTGCAAGGCAGGATGACAGCACCTTGAGAAGTGGAAGAATCTGACCAAGGACAAGCTTTAGCAGCATTCACAGACCAATGTGGCAGGCACCACTGCTTCCTAGAGCTCCTGGTGACATGTCTTCCATGAGCATGAGGCTGTTTTCTAAAAGACCGCAGGAGTAACTGTAGCTGTTTGCTGTAATCTGTGTGTCTCCTAGGTAGTGCATGTTTTGATATCAGGGAGTTACTTACCAGTGGCACTGCCCATACCCAGAAATGGACAACTTTCTATTCTGGTTACATGAGTCAATATGTCTTGAGGCAGAAGGATTAGCAGTTAGCAGCAGAATGCCACTACATTAAGATTCATTATTGATTATTATTAGTTCAAGACAATTTAGAATAAACTAGATTTGGTTCTAAATTTATAATTGTCTTAAAATTCCCAAATCAAAAATAAATACCCCTATTACTGTAAATGAATGTTTGAAGGGAGAAGCTATTAATAAAAAATATAATGTGGTCAAGACTGTGTGGTTTTCCAGCAACTCTACTTCTTTGTATCTGCTCTAGAGAAATGAAACATAGTCCACATGGATTTGGGCCTGTGCATATTTATTGAGCAACTCTATTTCCAACATCCAAATACTAGAAGCAACCCAAAAATCCATTAACTGATGAACAAATAAACAGCTGTGCTATATCCATAAACTGTGATACTAAGGAACAAACTACTGATACACACTCATGGGCGAATCTCAGAAGTATTATGTTGAATGAAAGAAGCCAAACACAAGTGAGCACAAATGGCATGATTCCACTTATTTGAAATTATATAAAGACAAACATAATCTGTAGTGTCTGAAAGGAGGTCAATAGTTAACTGAGGCTAGAGGGTGAGGACTGACCAGGAAAGGAAACAAGGGGACATTTGAGGTGATGGAAATGTTCTGTATCTTGATTGTGGTAGAAGTTACACAGGTACCACCACTTGATAAAAGCCCATGAGCCCTGGCTGGTGGCTCAGTGGATAAGGCACTGGCCAGCAAACCCAAAGGTTGCTGGTTCAACTCCCAGCCAGGTCACATAACCAGTTTGCAAGCCAGGTCTCCAGCTAGGTCTGTAGCTGGAGGCAGGTGAAAGGCAACCACACATTGATGTCTCTCTCCCTCTCTGCCTCTCTCTTCCTCTCTCTCTAAAAATAATAAAATCTTCAGAAAAATAAAATAAAATAAAAGCCCATGAATGATACACTTGAAACGTGGGTATTTTATTTCATGTTAATTCATAACTCAGTAAAGTTGATTTACTGTAAAAAAAAAAAAAAAGGTAATGGGATATTAAGTCAACAGAACAGAGAAGAATTCCCCTATTCCTCTCTGAGTAGACTATACTACTTTAAAATGATGCTATTTGTTTCTTACAGGTTGACTAGAAAGATCCAATGAAATAGCCTATTGGAAATAACAACAATAATGAGGAAGAGGAAGAGGCGAAGAGTATGTGTTGATAACTTACTATGGCCTAGGATCCCCAACAACTCTATAAGGTATAAACTATTACTAACCCATTGTATTAGGAGATTGAGATATTGAGAATATAATGGAGTTGGGGTTCAAAACTTGATAGTCTCAATATAGAGGTCCACATTTAAGCTCTAACCTTTCAGGCTACAGGACTCTACATGAGCTATACAATATATAAATGCCTGAGTCAAAAGGAAAAACAAAGAATGGAAAATTCATGCATTAAACCAAGCAAGAAATATTGGGATCCTCACACCTCACCAGTGACAGCTATCTGTGTACTTGTACACAGGGCTCTTCAAATGGCTGAAAAGGAATAAGAGTACCTTTTATTTTTTCTAACATTTCTTATAATGGAACTCTCTTATTCACTTTTATACCTGCTACTGAAGTTGGCACAAAGTCAATTAACTAATTAACACAAGGGATCGATGAGTAATGGCTGTCTTCTTCTCATGGTGAACAAGATAAACAACACTGAAGGATGACTCTGATCATCTGGCCAGAAACATGAATAATCGTGTGGCCCTTCCACAGCTGCCAGGTTCCCCACTTATTGGAAAGCCAAGCTCCCGGCACTAACACGGCAGACCTGTGCAGTCAGTGTGCCCAGGCTGGTCTCAAGCTTGGAGGTGAGCATCTTCTCCTCTGAGGCCAGGGACTCAATGACATTTGTCTGGCATGGGAGAAGTGGGCACAAAGAGGGAAAGGGTGTGCCTAAAGGCATAGGATGCATCACAGAGTGAGTACTGTGTCTCCTTCAGCCTCATTGATTGGTACTCATCTCATCAGCTATCCCCAAAAGCAATTGAGTGAAGAAAAGCCCATCATGGGACTAGGAGCTGGGCCAAGTAAGTTATAAAGCTTGGTCATATGTTCTGGTTATAAAGTCCTAGAGCAACACTGCCACAGTCAAATCCTGACCTAGTCAGTCCTAACAGTGTGACTCTGGAAAGTGTGTTAACCTCTCTTCCATCTCAGCTTTTCCATTTGTATTTTCTGAATTTTAAATCAAGACTGCTTAGCACAGAGTCTGGTACACAGTAAAAACTCAATAAATGTTAGCTATCATCATCATAATCATAAAAATTGCTGTAATTCCAAGATGCATCTTCTTCACATTTTGAAGTTCAGAATGAATGTTAAAATGTACATTTCTGTCAATCTAAAATTATCCAAAATAAAAAGTTTATTTAGACATTGATGTACTTTAATTAAATATGGTAATGAAGCTCTCACTAAAAATCCATGTAAAGATAATATTAATAAACCAATTGGGTATCTTATAATCACTGGCATCTTAGAATCAAAATAACTAGTTATTAAGGAACCAGATTTGTGCTATAAATGGGGATACAATGATGGGTTTTGTATTGTAGTCAGATGCTCATCGAGTGGAGTTGTATTAGCTGTTGTCAACCCTTCCTCTGCACAGAGAACCTTTGCACATGATATTCTTTTGAGTGCTCCACCCTTTCTTCTTCACCTAGCTAATGCCTCATCATACTTTAGTTTTGAGCTCTAAAATTATTTTATCAGGGATGTCCTTTCCAACATCCCTGTCTAGGTTCAAATGTTTCAATATCATTTGCCATGTCATTAGATTCCTGGTCACAGTTGTGATTTTATGTATAGTACACAAACATATGGTTACTATCTGTGTCTTTCAATAGATTCTAAGCTTCATGGGAGGAAGAGTGTCTCTTCTTTACTCATCACTGTGTCTCCAGTGCACAGCATGATTTCTGGTATAAAGCAGAAATAGAATCAGTATCCTTTGTAAGAAGGAAGAGATAAGTGAGTTTTTGAGATACCATGGATCTGCTTGGAGAGTTTGACACCTTAATTTTTAACATGCACTTAAATGAAAATGTAATTAATGTCTTTTAAATTTCATGACAACCTATGCTGTATGAGAACAGGGTTCTTGTCTTCTCTGATCTGTTGTAATCTAGCACTTGTTATGTTTTATATTGTATTAAAATACCTCTGTCTATACCACACCTCATCTCTGGGAGTCATGAGAGCAGGTATTATATCCTGGCAATTCGTACAATGGTGAGTCATAAATCTACAGCTAAAGTTCCAATTGGTTTCCCAAGCTTCAGCTCAGTGAGTCCCTCTCTTATCAGACAGTGCACTTTGCTCCCCACAGACAAGTTAACATGCATATAATATTCAGAGTTGAATTGGCCATCCCTCTAAATGCACACAGAACTCACTCACTGAACAAATGAATAAATGCAGGTCCCTCTGGTCCCCAGGCATCCTTTGCAGCACCACAGGTGATGTATAAGAAGGCACTACCTCACCCTTGCCATTGTACTATCACAGTGGCAGGGGGCAAGATTCCAAGCAGCATGGGAAAGCAAAAAGAATATGGTCTGGATTCAAGCTGCAGCTCTATTCAACATCATGAAAAAGGAACAGGGAAGGAACAGATAGAAAGGGTATTACTAAACAGTATACATGATGTTAATACCTTTTTACATAAGTCCCATTCATGGGCATTGCTTTACTATTTTAATAACTAGGAATTAGTTATTAAATATTAATTAGCAGGGCAGAGATTAGAACTCAGATCTCTCTGATCTCAAGATGGAGATTTTTCTTTATAACATCTTACCCTGGTCTTTCATTTTTCAGTCTGTAACTGAGATGATTCCCACACCTACTTCCAGTGGCTGCCCTGAGGGTCCTGTGATAATTTATTTGAAGCAATATACAAATTCCAGTTATTATTGCACTCAGTATCCACAAACAGGTAGATCAGAAGAAATACATTTTTCTGTTGGTTTGCTTAGGGCAGAAGAGAGCTTTTATTATTCTTGAAAAAGTCATCACAGCTGGAGACACAGCGATACAATTTCTGCAATAAAAGGGAGTTGTGTGGGCAGGAGGAGATCAAAAGGCAACACAATTCTGTCTTCCAATCCAGATTATTTTTATTTTTACCAAAATGCAATTTCAGATTGGATAGCTTCTTCTTCGTCTGAGGCACAAGCCTTTATAGTGCAGCTGTTGGGAGCAAGAGCACAGTGGTTAAATACTGCTCTGTTCTCTGGCCCTCCGCCTGCCTCCTGGCAGATGACTCAGCACGAAGAACTGATTTCCTGATTTCCCCTAAATGATTTCCCTGGTGTTGCTTCCAGCATCTTACCATACGCCCCGCCCTGTATGGGTGCTGGTTTCTGTGGGAACATGTTGTCAACTCTCTGTTGAAACGATCAATCTTGGCCACTAGAATCGCAGTTGGCATGACATTCTCATTGGTCCCAAATGCTGGTGCCTTTGCCACAGCTCCAGCAGTATCTTGGCTCAATTTACCTCTGTGCTGAGGTTTGCCTATGGGTGAGTTTCCCCACAATGAACCCAGGGTTGTGAAGGCTCCCAGTGCCCAGAAACCGAGGCTCCCTTTGCAGCAGAGGAAAGAAAAGAGAGCAGGTGATACATACTCAGGAAACAGAGGGGAATAAGCTATAGTCACTGCTCTAAAAGAGGCTATTGTACAAGGAGACAGAAATAAGAAAGAATAAAAACATCAGCAATCATTTCTAGAGTGTTTAGTACTGCTCTAATGTGTTAACTAATTTTTCATATTTCAACCTCACAACAATTCCAAGAGGAAGGTGCTATTCTTGTCCTGGTTTTACAGGTCAGGAAACTGAGGTTAACTTGTCCAAAATTATGGCTAGTAAGTGGTAGAAATAAGAAGTTGGATTTCAAGAGCCTGTGTTCTTAACCACTTGCATTATAGCTTCTCTTGGATGACTATAATATAATGTAGGTCTCATAGAGGGGTAGGTTTAAAAATTGCTTGTGTACAAAAGTGTTCCAGACAATCATAGATGCAAAGGCCCTGAGGTGCCAAAAGTTTACACATGCAGGGAACAAAAAAATAGTGCATTGCAGTTGGAGCATAACAAGGAATGGGCAACAGGAGAAGATGGATATGTTCATTGGAAATGTGGGGTCTCGTAGGGCTGGAAATAGCCCTGAATGTCAAGTT
The DNA here is from genome assembly GCA_004026585.1 of Noctilio leporinus. NCBI lineage: Eukaryota > Metazoa > Chordata > Mammalia > Chiroptera > Noctilionidae > Noctilio > Noctilio leporinus. The sequence continues at coordinate 51,425 of PVIW01007223.1, read as the reverse complement.
AGAATCTTGGATTTGACCTAGTAAAATGGGGATCCACTGGCATCTACAGAGAAGCATAATATGAACAGTTTAGAGTCGAGAAGAATCTTTCAGGCAGCAGCATGGAGAAAGGATCTAAGAGGGAGGCTGGAGGATAGGAAGGGGGGAAAAGGGGGAGGCTGTTCCAGGATGATGACAGAGGATGTGAGGAATCAGCATCTCTTTCTGTTTTTTATTTTGGAGGGACATGTGCCCCTAAGGATCTCCCTACCCTAAGTCACCCATCAGCCTATGTCTTGGCAGGAGCAAGTTAGTATGTAATCCACACCTGCATATAGATTGGATTGTATGGCTTCCAAACAAGAATACTTGGCCAAATGAAACCATTGACAGAAAAGCCAGTATGCCCTTCCAAGTCTGAAAAGTCTAATGATAAGTCAATTTTCCAAACACCTGCAAAGAATAAGGGGATCTTTCATAGTTGCAAAGAACTCTGGATAGCATTTGAATTTTGACGGTCTTAGGAAGCTTATCATCCTTTACTGGGAGTAAACTTCATGGCTCCCATCTGCCCTACCATCCCACAGCTGTGAGGGTAACCTGGACCTGCCATAGAACTTCATTTTCCCAACTGTGATTGGCCCAAGTGGTGGAATGTTCAGGCAAGTAAGGACCAATCAGAAGTTCTACAAAATTTGACACGCACATGGTGGGTCAGAGGAAGGCCCTGCTGGTAGCCAACATCAAAGGAAATAGGACCAGAGATGGAGAAGGACAATCTTAATTATACAATTGAGCCTAGAGATATAGCTGAGCCTCAAGTCAATTAAATCTATCTTCAAATTACATCTCCAACAGTGCCAACAAATTGCAGTTGAATCTCATTGGCTTATTTAGGAGTCAATTACTGAGGCCAAGGGGATGGAATATGCTGATTGGCCAGGTTTGAATCACATGACACTTTTTGGAGACAAGGGCTGTGGGGAAACTTGAAGCAACCACAACAGAATCACATTAACTGAAAGGAGGAGGGGTTGGCTTCCCACAGAAAGTCAAGACTGTATTATTAGAAGAAACAGAAATGGTTTTGGGGAAAGACAAAACATAATACATGTGCTCCAAAACTTTGGCAACATAAATGTTAAGATTACGTTAATTTTTCACTCATTAGTCCTTGAGCTGGGTTATTGAGAGAGTAATTCCACTAGGTTGAGAACTCTGGGGAAAGGAGGTACATGGCAAGTGGCTCTTCTTCATTTCAATCTGTTTTTAACTGAATCTCCTTGTCACTCTGCCCCATTGGAAGCCATTGGGTCAGCTAAAACACAAAGTTTTGTTTCTGTAAGCCTGAGGCCTCTATCTGGATTTCTCACCACTTTGCCCTCACATTAGCATTTGTGAACTCAAATTGTCACAGTTTTGGGTAATTACAGGCAATAAACAAATGTTAATTAGTTCTCTGGCTATATGTACCCAAAGAATGCCACAGGCATAGACCCAAACCCAGTGTTTATGTTTTCAGGATTCCTTAAAGTTCCACATCTAAGAACCCTTTCTGAGCCTTCTTTATAGAAGAAGCATTTGTGAAAGGCCTTCCAGTTTACAGACTTGGTTGACACTCACAAGAGCTGTATCTATAGGCAAGTTACTTCACCTCTCTGAATCTGTTTTGTCATCCATCCTTGGGGCCACAGACACTTACCTGTCCTTCAAAGGAGAACTTCCCAATGTACCTCCATCATGAAGTCATTGCCATTCCCATCTAGCTGGATCATGTCTCCCTTTTCCTTGTTTCTGGTAGCTTCATATTTACCCTTCTATAGCAGTAACTGATTTATTTGAGATGCAGCAACGTGGCACAACACAGGAGTGAAAAACAAGAACTTGGGAGTTAGCTCATCTGGGTTCATCTCTACTTTCTATAAGTGTGAGCCTGGGATACTCAACTTTCAAAGCTCAATTGAAAAAGAGAAAGAAACATGCAGATAATCTTTCTTGCGGAATTATTATAATGATTGAATGTGCTAATTTTTGTGATGCACTTAACAGTGTCTGGTTCACTGCAAGAATCCGATATATGGTTATTTTGTCTAAGTCAGGATAGGCTAGGTTATATTGCAGTAATTAACAGCCCCTAATCTAGAAACTCACCGGCTTAAAACAAAAATGTCTATCTTTCACATACCATTGGCAGAAGAGTTCTATGCATTTGAATCACTTAGGTCCCAGGTTGATGGAGCAAACCATCACACTGAATGTTGCTGGTTTCTGGGTTGATGAAGAGTCTAATGGGTCATGCCAGGCAAATGAATGGTCCAGCTCAGAAGTGAAAAGGGATGCTTATGCTCTCATCTCATGGGACAGAATGAGTCACATTGTAATAGGAGGACCCCTTAGGGGGGTCTTCAGTTTTAACGGGCCAGTTTACCTGCCACCAGGGCTGACTCTTAATAACAGAGTTTGGTGAAAAGGAAAGGTATTTTGTTTATTTGAGGGGAGTACTGATTTATATTAAAGGTGCAATTATGCAGTTAAATGCCACTCCTTTTAAAAACACCCAAAATTTACAGTCCTGCCTGATTAGTTTAGCTTTAAAACAGGCAAGCAAAAGAGACCATCTTTCAGAAACACAACAGTTCACAGCTTAGCATTCCAGGTATAAACTCAGTTACTGGCAGCTGCTATACCCAATTAGGAGAGTACCTTGTGCACACTCCCCAACTCTTTTTATTTTAAAGATTTTATTTATTATTTTTCAGAGACAGGGGAAGGGAAAGAGGAAGAGAGGGAGAGAAATATCAATGTATGGTTGCCTTTCACCTGCCTCCAGCTATGGACCTGGCTGGAGACCTGGCTTGCAGCCTAGTTATGTTGCCCTGGCTGGGAACCTAACCAGCAACCTTTGGGTTTGTAGGCCGGCGCCTTATCTACTGTATCACCAGTCAGGGCTTTCCCACAGGTAATTCCCTATGTCTGTGCAAGCTGCATGTCTCCCTTCTCTCCTTCACTCTCCCCTTCTCAAACCAGGTGAGTTCTCAGGCCACCTGTCTGTCTGTGGGAGCTTGGGAGATTGATGGCTGCTCCCTATTTTAAATCTTCTTTGACATAATGTGTATAGTAAACCGCTGCTCTGACCACTGACAGAATTCTGCATAGTTCTGTAAGCCTTTTTGTCCCTATCCTCTGGTAAGGCCCCTCCTATTTTCTTGACTAGAAAGGAACAAAGGCTAGTCCATCTGGCCTCACCCCACCCCCATCCCCAAACTGTGGAGTTGGGGATTTTGGCTTTCTCCCACTCTATAACAAGATGATCCCACCATGGAGCTAGGAAATAAAAACTTTCCAGGTAGCTGAAGGGGGGAAACCTGTATGTTCATAATGTTATTTCTATTAATATAAACCTCATTTCTCCTTAAGGGAAATCATCTTTTATCCACAAAAGCACCAATCATAATATCTAGCATATAAATAGAACCAATCATAATATCTAGCATATAGATAGAATTTAAGAGAGAAATGTTAGAAAACCTAACTTTAAAAATAGAAATTTCAGTGCAAAGAAGACACGATCCTCTTTGTAATATAAGTTGAAGAGACAAAAATTTTCATCTACCCTTGCATGTTTCCTCACTAACCTACTACCATGTCTAATGTTTTTGATAGGAGCTTGATCCATTAGGGTCTTTAGAGGTACATTTGTAACAGGCTAAGGCATTGCACTGCCTAGGCTGGATAAGATGTTTGCAAATACACCACTTATTTAGCCTGTTCCCCGGGCTGCCATTCAGTTCAACCAGCATTGACTGAGCTCACTGCCAGGCAGCATGCTCAAAGCCGGGATAGGTTCTAACATGGATCCAATCATCAAAGAAGTCACCATTGGGAAATGTTAACAGAAGGCAGAGTTCAGAGAGTGGGGCAGATGATACATTTTGAAGGAGGAAATAATAATGTCAGTTAATAATTATAAAGTACTTTCTGGGTACCTGGCTGAGCAAACATAGAATTGTGAGATTTAATCCTCAAAGCAGCCCTGGGAGAATGGAGACTGAAATGTCCTTTTACAATAGGCAGGTTGAAAAGAACTTCCACTGTTCCTTCAGGATGGGTCCTCATAAAAGATATAATATTTTCAGAACTCAACGTAGGACAAGAGGACAGAGAAAGTGGCAGCATTGGAATTTTCCAGAGGCTGGGTCTGTTAGAAATCTTGCCTCAGCCCCTCACAAGCATTATGACCATAGAAACTTGCTTAAGGTCTCAGTGCCCAGAGTCTTCAGTAGTAATTGTGGGTTTCTAAAGACTTGCTTCACCCCGGTCCACATCACGTGGTGGCACCTGGAATCACTCTCTATCTCTGTCTCTTTCGTCTTCTCCAAGTGCAGCAGGGGGAGCACAAAGACAAGGTACCCTGCTAAAACCTAAGGACCTTTTGAGTGACTGGAAACTATTTTTCAAATAGGTTAGAAAAATTATTTCCAGAGCCAACCAATAGCTCTGATTAGGATTGGGAACATAAGAGACACAGCTTGGTAAAAGGAAAGCTATTTTTACTCTATTGAAAAATTCTATGTGCACATTTTAATGCAGAAAAAATAAGTCCAACTGTTGGATGTTAATATGTGGACAAAACTAGGCTCCAGCAACTCAGGAGCTGGAATTAAAACCGCTGCAAACCAGAGTGCGCAGGAGCAGAGGCATTATTCCAGTCTTGAACAACACAGATTTGTGTGTATGATGGTTTGGGACTTGGCAGCAAGAAGCAGTGAAAAGAATAATTGGAAATGAAGAGGATCAGCAAAACACAAGGAAAAATAGACAAAAGAATAGATCAAATGATATAAGAGAAAGATGGTGGGGAACAGGTCAATTTTCTCCACCTCACATGGCTTTGGTGGCTTGGTGGTAAATGAATTTCTAATAATGTATTTATTATTTACAATTTTTTATTGTTATTCTATTGTCATCCCAAGTTTCCTCTAGCCCATCCTGTGTGGGAGAGAGACACAGACAGTGACATGCTGTGCTAACAAGTGCTTCTTTCATGCTTACTACCTGCCAGGCATGGTATTTTTGTTTTTTAATTAAGGAATGGAAAAATGAATGAATGATGAAATGAAACAGGTGCTCTGTGGACTCAGAAATAGAGCACCCCCACTTTAGTGTGAGGTAGAGAAAAGGGAAGGCTTCCTGGAGGAGGTGACCCAGTAGTATTCTGGAAAAGAACACAAAGGGAAATTTGAGGCAGAAGGAGAGGTGGAAGCAAAAGCAAGAAGGACTGTCAGAAAGGACATTTCAGTCTAGGGAATTTCAAGTCATTGGACTTATGTGGAGGGCTTTAGAGGCAGGAGATGGGAGATGATAAAGATAACCCTATAAAGCATTTGTTAGGTGACTGGAGACATATCTAGGGACATTTTTGGTTATCACAACTGGGGAGCATGCTATAGGCATTTAGGGATACAAAGCAGGGATGCTTCTAAGCACTAGACAGCTCTCCTTTCAAAGCCAGAATTTCTGAGGTCAAGAAATCCTGCTGTACGCCAACCCCCTACTAATCACTTTATAGACTCGATAGACTTCGAACCACTTCATCATCATCATAACCCTGTGAGTGGATTTATCCCCATTTCTCAGACAAGGAAAATGAGGCTGTGAGACTACAGAAGAGAAACCCATTGGGCATATTGTAAAGGTCCTTGATGCCATGTTACACAGTTTGGGTTATTTTTCACCTACAGTTTCACTTTTTTCATTTGCTAGAATACTTTCCCCATAAGAACCAGGTACTGGAATCAAATAAAATTCTTGAGTGTAAGAAGAGAGAGAGAGAGAGAGAGAGCAAAAACATAGCGAAGATTTTTCAATGCACTCATCATATCACTCCCCCTTACTCTCCCGCCACTGCCCCCAAGTCAGGCAAGCTGTAATCTATGACAAAATGCAGCTGCAAAAACAATTGCCCTGGCTTATTCAGAAAGAGCTTTAAAATATAATCAATGGCAGTCTCCCCACAGGATTTCAGGTTGTCCCTCCTCTAGGCAGGAGTACCAGCTCCTAGTGGGTCTGTATCATGAGGCTTCCTTGAAGCTGTATCCACGTAGGCGCACAGCAGTTTTTCCGCAGTTCCTCGTGGAAGTGCTGCGTTCTCAAAGCATGCCTGTCAGGCCTGCTTTTCCTCCTAATGAAGTCACAGCATCCGCTTCCCCTGAGCACCTGGGCCGGCGCAGCATGGAGAGGGAAGCTGCCTCCCCTCACAACAGCAGAGCCGGCTCAGAGTATTATTCTGCTCAGAGTATTAGTAGCAAGCAGACGTCTGGAAAACAAGAGCAAGACAGTCAATGACCACTGCCACAGCCCTTAATTGGATGCCAGCTTCTGAGCAGGCTCTTCTCTTGTCAATATCCTTTTTTTGCCACAATCCAGTGAGACAGGAAAGAACCCACCCATTGTACAGATGAAGGATTCGATGATGCTTAAAGAAGCTAAGAAACAGTGGGGCTAGAATTCAAACCCAGGCACTTCACTTAGTACAGGTGTTGTCATGAAGGAATAATTTACACATTTATTTTTTTTATCGTTTCAGAGCGGAAACTCTTTCTGGTTTTGTGACCTGTACCTAGTACAGTGCCTTTGCTTAATAAAGATTAGATCAACCACAAAAGCAAATATAATCACGGAGAAATGATCCCTACAGGGACAACCTTGACTCTTATTCATTTTTCTATGAAAAACTGTAATGGGGTGATAGCTTATACTGGGAGGAATCCCTCTACTTGTAACTCATTTAGAAGAACACAGGCCCTGAAGAGAGGCCTCACATTTGGGTTTGAAATTCAGCTCTGCCCCTCACAGGCTGTGTTACATAGGGCAAGCAAATCCCCCGCTGTGAACCTCTGTTCTGTCTCTTATAAAATGGGATTAATAACAACCACTTCATGGAGCTGCTTTGAGAGCAAAGACACCGAGAGCAGAGGAAATTCTTTTTTTTTTTTAAAGATTTTATTGATTATTTCCAGAGAGAGAGGAAGAGAGAGAGGCAGGGAGGGAGAGAAACACCAATATATGGTTGCCTTTCATCTGCCTCCAGCAACAGACCTGGCTGGAGACCTGGCTTGCAACCTGGTTATGTGCCCTGGCTGGGGAATCGAACCAGTGACCTTCAGGTTCGCAGGCCAGCGCCTTATCCAGTATGTTACCAGCCTGGGCAAAGAGGAAATTCTTTTATTGAAAGTTTATAACACACATGAAGTGATCCTTTTATTTCCCAGTCATGTGGTTAGTGTTCTTCTTCATTTTAACACTAAATTAAGTTTTATTTTCTCTTTGACAGTTGCAGCAAGTTAGGATCAGAGAGGTTACAACTTGCCTGGAGACACACAGCTAGAAGGTGGCACAGCTGGGACTTATGTACTTGATGCCTTTTAGGAGGGCTTGAGAACTTGGGATTTTGATTCCAAATTTAGAGTTTTGTGGGGAAAGAAGAATGAGGAAAGCATTTCACATGGTTGGGAAGTGGAAGAGGAGAAATCTATCTTTTGAATGTGAGCACTAATAGGCCTGAGTTTGAGGAAAGATGATTCTGCTTCAGATATGTTGTGTCTGGGGTTTACTCCATTGAGGCAGAGAGCATGTCACATCAGAGCTCTTCTCTGATGGGAGAGGTTATGGAACACAAATAAGGCACAGGCCAGGTGAAAAGAGAAGTATACATTCCCTGGAATGAAACATTTATATGCAGCCTAGAGGGAACACACACAGGGGCTGAGGGTTTAAAAGGCTGCTCTATAGGAACTTGTATCCAAAATATATAAAGAATTCTTACAAGCCCTGGCTGGTGGCACAGTGGATAAGGTGCCAGCCTGCGAACCCAAAGATCGCTGGTTCGATTCCCAGCCAGGGCAACATAATCAGGTTGCAAGCCAGGTCTCCAGCCAGGTCTGTAGCTGGAGGCAGGTGAAAGGCAACCGTACAATGATGTCTCTCTCCCTCTCTGCCTCTATCCCTTCCCCTCTCTCTAAAAATAATAAATAAAATCTTTAAAAAAAAAAAGAATTCTTACAAATCAGCCAAAAACATGTATGAAAAGACATGTACATTGATAATGGAGAGGGAATTGACTGTGGGCAAGTGGGGTGGGTTGGGTGGAGGGAGACAAAAGGGAAAAAATGGAACAACTATAATAGAACAAATAATTAAAAAATAAAGTAGAGATAAAGAATGATTTTAAACCACTAATAAAGCAAATGACCTAATTTAAAAATTGGAAAAATAATTTAAGTAGACATTTTTCCAAAGACGACATACAGATGGCCAATAAGCAGATATAAAGATGCTCAACATTGTTAGCCATCAGGGAAATGCAAATCAAAACTATAATGAGATACAGCTTTACAGTCATGAGGATGGTTAAAATAAAACAAATAGGCAATAACAAGTGTTGGAGAGAATGTTGAGAAATTGGAATCCTCACACATTGCTGGTAGAGACGCAAAATGATGCAGTCACTTTGAAAAATAGTGTGAGAATTTAAAATTCTCAAAATTTCAAATATAGCATTACCATATGACCCAGGAATTTCACTTCTAGGAGATTTGAAAAGATAGTCATACAAAATCTTGTACATGAATATTCATAACAAATTATTCATAATAACCCATTTTTTCACAAAAGGAAAATTTATTGAGACCAAAAGTAGATTTGTAGTTTCCTAAGAGATGGATGAAGGAGGAGGAGCTGGGGAGTGACTGCAAATGGGCATGAGATTTCTTCTTGGAATGAGGGAAATATTCTAAAATTATATTGTCATTATGGTTGTATAATTCTGTAAATATGCTGAATATCATTGAATTGTACGCTTATAATACACGAATTGTGTGCTATGTAAATTCTACTCTAATGAAGCTGTGAAGAAAATGACTTGCCCATTGTCCCAGCTAGTGAGGGTCAACCACTGAACTCCAAGCAGTCTGACCCCAATCACTAACCCCACAGCACAGCCTTTTCCAGTAGAGGGTAAACCTGAAACTTACTAGGTCACAGAACCTTTCCTCAGGGGACTCAGGCACCCAACTTGGAAAAGACCAGGAATGACTACCTGCCAACTTTGTTGTTGACAGAGGAAGTGCCTGCAGTTGCTCTCTGTGCTGTGTCAGTCACCTGCCAGCCCAGAGGCGAGAGTGGGTCCACCCCTGGTAACATCTCAAGTGTGATTAAGTCAGCAATATGTCCAATGTGTCTGCTATATTTGTATCATGGCTCCCTGTGCCTGGCCAGCCCTTCATTTAGAACCTGGCAGGACTAGGCAGCCAACTAATTAATTGCTGCATCAATAAAACCAAGGTTTGGCCATCTCATGATGAATTACATTGTTTAAATGAACTTAACAGCTGCATTAAAGAAAGCAAACACAGGAAATCAATATAAGAGAATTTTCTCAGCCAGAGTCAGCATTTCCCATGGATGAAGTCTGTGGTGAGATGAGCACTTACCACATGGCAGAGATGGTGTTTATCATTGACAAGACCACCCTAGTGCAGGAGTTTCAAACAAACAAACAAAAAAAGTGCAATACTGCAGCCCCAGGAACAGTAGACTGTGGTTGGCAAAAAGCCCAGACTCTGGATTTGGCAAGACCTTGGTTCAAATACCAGCTGCTCCACTTCCTAGCCATGAATTTAGGCCAGCAATTTAACCTGGGTCTCAGTTTCTCTTTTCTGCAAAATGGGAATAATAATAGGACTACTATCTTATTATTGTTAGGAAAATTAAATTAGATAACATGGAGTAACATTACAGTTCTTCCTACTGTAGGTGTTTAGTTAAGGTTTGCTATTGATCATGTAACAGTTTTCTCTTGCAACGGTGTTTCCAGAAGCAGAAGCATCACTCTATTTCTGAGTTTTATTCTTGCCCTTGATCTATGCATTTCAAACCCTTTGCCAGTTCCACCCTGTGCTGATTACTGTGGCTTAGTAAGTCTTAAAACAGGATGGTATGATTCCTTTATCTTTATTCTTTGTTTTCAATTTATTTTGTTGATCAAAAAGATTATTTTTGGAAGGCTTTGTAAAAATTATGAGTTCAGTTTCTTCCATGCATCTGTGTTCATTCAGATTATCTATCTCAGTGAGTTTGGTAGTTTTTACTTTTTAAGAAATTTGTTCATTTCATCTAACTGCTTGCATTTATGTGTATAGAGTTTGTAGGGTTTATATATTAGCCTTTCAATAACTGTGGAGGAATATTATCCCCTCATTCACTCCTAACATTGATCATTTGTGTCTTCTGACATTTTTCCTTTTAGTTTTGTTGCAGGTTTATCAAATTTGTTTAGTTTTTCAAAGACCTGCTCATTATATTTTGATTTCATTGATTTTCTATACTCCTTTTCTATTCTCAAGTCTATTGATTTCTACTTTTCTCTTAATCACTTTGTTGTTGAAAGCAAATATAATAACATTATTCTGTTTGCTTTAGGGATAGATATTTAGTTCATTGTTTTCAGATTTCTTAAAGTGGAGGCTTACACTTGATTAGAGACCTTTCTCTTTTTTCCTTTTAATGTAAGCATTTGATGCTAATAAATTCCCCTCCAAGCACTACTCTGTTTCCATTCCAAAACTATTTTATTTATAATAATTCCAGGTATTTTGTAATTTTCCTCACAATTTCCTTTGAACATTGGAACCTATTTTTTGTATTTTAGTTTAGCTTACAAATGATGGTGTTAACTATTTCTCTTGTGTATGTGTGTATATAATGGTTTCCTTAACAATGCTTAACTTTTCACAAATCTATTTAGAGTTCATTCTTATCACTTCAAGTGGAATATAAAAATATTACCATCATAGTGTAATATGTAATATATATGTAAATAGACATTAAAAATTCCCTGACTCAATGTTATATTTGCTTTAAATAAATCGGTTTTGAAGAATTCAAGAGGACTGGAGTTTATTTGCTCATATACTTACCATTTAAGTTGTTCTGTCTTCAGATACCAAAGTTCCCAATTTCTTCCTGGTATAGTTTCTCTTAGTCCGAAGAATTCCCTTCATCAATTCTCATTGGGAATATCTGCTGGTAAAAAATTCTTTTACTTTTCCTTAGAAAAAGTTTCCTATAGAAACTTTGTATGGTGCCAAGTGAATACTAGACATATGGGGAGGGGTCACTTCATAAATTATCTAAATGTCTATGGGGAGAGGGTGGGTGGGTGGGGAAGGGGGCAAAGGGAAGGAAAAAGGGGATGGATGTAATAAAACAACAATAAAATTAAATTTAAAAAAGTCTAACCACTATGCTGTACACCTGCATCTAATATCAAATAACGTTGACTGTCAACTGTAATTAAAAAAATAATAATAAAGTTAAAACAGTGAATGTCTCTATTTCACCTTCATTCTTAAGGGATTATTTTCTCTGTATATTAAATTCAGAGTGGATTTATTTTTTTAAGATATATATTTTTTAATTGTTGTTATATTACCGTCATCTCATTTTCCCCCCTCTGCTCTCCTCTTTCCCCTCTTTATCCCCTGCCACAGTCAATCCCACGTGTTGTTCCTGTCCATTGGTCATCCATGCTAGTTCCTTGACTACACTGTTCCCCTTCCTTGCCTCCTTCTCCCTCTTCCCCACTCCCTCTCCCCTACACACTGAAGGTATGTTCCCTGTATTCGTGTCTCTGGTTCTGTTTTGTTTGTTTGTTTGTTTGTTCATTAGTCTCCTGTATTAAGTGAAACCATATAGTATTTCATTTTTGCTGTCTGGCTTATCTCTCTAAGCATGATACATGCTCTCCAGTTCCATCCATGCTGTCACAAATGGTAAGAGTTCTCTCTTTCTTTCTGCTGCATAGAACTCCATTTGTGTAAATGTACCAAAGTTATTTGATCCATTCAACCACTGAAGGGCACTTAGGTTGTTTCCAACACTTGGCTATTATAAATAGCGCTGCTATGAACATAGGGGTGCATAGGTTCTTCTGAATTGGTGTTTCAGGATTCTTTGGATATAATCCTAGCAGTGGAATCACTGGGTCATAAGGCAGTTCTATTCTTAGCTTTTTCAGGAAATTCCATACTGTCTTCCATAGTGGCTGCACCAGTCTGCTTTCCCACCAACAGTGCACCAGGGTTCCCTTTTCCCCACATCCTCACCAGCACTTGTTGTTTGTTGAGTTGTTGATGATGGCCATTCTGACAGGTGTGAGGTGGTATCTTGTAGTTTTTATTTGCATCTATCTGATGGTGAGTGATGTTGAGCATTCTTTCATATGCCTTTGGGCCCTTTGTATGTCTTCCTTGGAATAAGTGTCTGTTCAAGTGAGTGGACTTTTTTCTTCTTCTACATTAAAACCATCATCTTGCTTTCTTTTGGCCTCCATAGTTACTGAGGAGAAGTTTAGTTACTTAAGTCGTTATTAACTTATCAATATTACCTTTTCCCTGCCTTTGGCTTCATTTAAGATTTTTCTTTGTCTTTAATTTTCTTAAGTTTGATTATAATATATATGGACATGGAGCTTTGGGGTTTATCCTCTTGTGGGTCTGTAGGTTTATGAGGTTTGGAGGGAAGTTTTCAGCAATTATTATTTGAAATCTTTTTTACACCCTGCACTCTTCAGAACATGGCTGTTATCCCTTTTAGTATTATCTCTGAGACTGTGTTCAGTTTTTAAAAATCTTGCCTCTCTGTTATTCAGATTGGATAACTTTAATTTCTACCGATCTGCCTCAAAATGCACTGACTTTCCTATATTATTTTTATTCTGCTATTACATCCTTTCAGTCAGCTTTTTAAATTTTTGTGATTGCATTTTCAGATCCAACATTTCCACTTTGTTCTTCTTTAGCGCTTCTGGCCTTGAGTCAAAGATTCTTTGCTGAAACCTTTATTACTTTCATTCATTTTAGGAGCATGTGCCTGTTGGAGCATTTCTGTCATAGCTGCTTTAACATTGTGTTCAGACCATTTTGGCACCTGCGTCATCTGGGTGCTGGCATCCATTGCCTTTTCCGCTGCATGTTGAGGTTTTCCTGATTCTTCATGTGGTAAGTACTTTTGGATTGCATTCTTATATTATAAGACTGAATGTTGTTCAAATCTTATAAAGAATATTGATATTTTTGCTTTAGGGGACAATTGACACCATTGGGTTGAGACCACAAGTTTCTACTGCCCTTTTCTAGGTTGTAGTTGTAGTTGCAATGCCTCCTCCACTTTTGAAGCCTTTGCAGTGCCCTCTGGATTCAGTCTCATCTGAGCCACCTGGTAGATAGTCTGGTGTCCAGCTAGTGGGCTGCTTATTGCTGCATGGAACCAGATCCATGACATGTGCAGCTCGGGGATGAGCCCTGTGGTTCAAACATCATAGGACATGTCCCTGAACTTTTATCTTCTTCTCTGTGATCCTCCCAGTATTTTTTCATTCCTTTGTCCTAGCCATTTTGGTTCTGAACACCCCCATGCATGGGGTGGAGCAGTAGGAGGGTAGAGGAAAAGAGTAAGCTTTTGCCTGACCTTCCTGGGACTGCAGCTTTTTCAATTAGAAACAAAGTTTTCTTCTCAAGAATTTTAGGCTCCCTGCTGCTGTTGTTACTAACAGGACGCCCCTCTTTTGTTTTGAGAACCTGAGCTGAAGGACTGTTCCTGGAGCTCTTTCTGTCTCCACTGATGCCCATGTCTTGGTGTGGGGGCTACTTTGAGTACAGGACAGAGGATACGAGAGAAAACGATGCTAAACTCACCGATGATCCTGTAGTGCTTCAAATTTTAGCCTTTTCTCCAACCTGCTTGTTCCTTTTTACTTCTGAGGGTTCTCAAAAGCTGATCTATACAGGTACTAGGTTCTATAGCTCTATTGAGTTGGAGAGGCAGGGTATTGAGCACTCAGCCTATCTTATCCAGAATTGGGACAATCTGGTTGTTTTTGAAGTATAGCATTATCCTTATAGACTAGTAGTTAGAGGCTTATTCATTATAGTCAGAGTGATTCAAGTTTCAGAACTGATTCTTACCTTAAAGGTTTGCCTAAATAACTTGTGAAATAAGTATTATCTCTCTTTGTGAGGGCTTACATAAATTAAATAAATTCCCTAAGAGCACACAGCTGGTAATTAGCATAAGCAGGACTTGAACCCAGTTTGTGGTAGCTTCAGGGTCCATTTGTCTTGCAGTCCTGTGTGTTAAGATCATATCATCATTTTATTACCTGCAGTCATAAAGCTTATGCTTTCCTTTCTCAAATAATGTTGATTGACGGCAGCCTTAAGTGCTGGAATTGGATCATCAAGTCCCAATACAATTTTGTTCAATAAAATACTAAGACAATTCATTGCTTTCTAAGCCTTTGTTCTTTCAAAGTGATTTATGAAGGGAATGACCACCTTCTTTGGCTTTATGCCTTATCCTTTGAAAACACAGCTGCTGGAGAATCTTGACCCTTCACTCCAATTTTGCAGATAACCATTTTGGACAAGAGACAGAGCTGAGGCTACTCTTGTCAAATGCAGGTAACATAGTTATGGAAAAACAATCCATTTTGTACTTGTGAAAGTGAAAGATGTGTAGCTAGCAGCTGGGACCCAGAGAGAAATTCAGTAATTACTATATACTGACTCTAGAAGACATCTGCCCAGTAGTTTTGCTCCCTTTGGAGCTGAAGTATCTGATAAATATTGGTCAGTTTTAGGAGAAAAAGTATGAATTCACCCAAGCATCTTTCTGGCACACTGGAATATCTCAGTGTGTTGATAGCTTTTCATCAGATGTAAAGAAAGTCCTATTACATTCAGACTATAGAGAAAGTGGTGACTAAGATGAGTAAGGAAATAGGATGGAAAGCTCTAACCTTCTTAGAGAAAGTAGTGGGGCTCTGAAGTCCCTGTTAATTTTTAAATCACAAATGTGAGGATTAAAGCATAAAAATGGAAGTCAAGAGGCCTACATCAATTGGGATTCTTTTAGTTTGCGGTGTCAGAAACCACCTCAAATTAGGTTAATGGGAGGTACAACAATGATTGTTTGGCTGAAAAATGATTAATTAGTTTTGTCTCTTCGGATTCCAGGAGCTGTGCCAGCTCAGGTGTGGCTCAGTCAGGGCACTCAGCAATGTCAGGAAGCTCTCCCTACCTGCCTTCCTCTGTGTTGGCTTTGTTCTGAAGATGACTGTCTGCATATGATGGCAAGGATGGTCACCAGCAGCTACTGATTACTACCCTAGCACTTCAGCAATTCTACCAGAAAGAGAGCACGTCTTTCTCCAAAATATCAGAAGAGGCTTTAGAGCAGATTCTCAATGACTCTTGTTGACCCAACTTGGGTTAAGTGCTTACTTTCTAGCATCCTTGTGGTGATGAAGATGCAGTTCTCCACTGGCCAAGCCTGGACCATGTGGTCATTTTTATAGACCCCCTAGGAAAGATCAGCTCAACTTAAATCACAAGGACTGGGAGGTGAGAAGGGGTGTCATACAAAGGAAAATTGAGGTTTTGTTGCCAAATGAATGGAAAGGGCAACGGATAATAGGTAGGAAAATAAAATATAAGGGAAAAAGACAAAGAAAGAAAGGAAGGAAAAAAGAAAGAAAAGGAGAAGAGGATAGACAGTATGGAGGAAAGGTATATTCACTACATCTGCTGTCCATACTTGCTCCAACATTTACTAGTTTTCTGTGACTTTAAGCAAATCCTTTTCCCTCTTGATCTTCTATTCCTTCATGTACAGAACTGAGAGATGTGGACAGTGTGTTGAAGATCATTTCTAGCTCCAAGCAATCTTTGATTATGAATCATGCACATTCAGATGCTCTTCAAATCTCATGTCATAGTCTGGAAGCTCAAAGGAGCACCGCACCTGGAGCTTGAAGGAGACAATTTTAGGAAAAATGTAAGAACTGGCTTCTTCACAGAACATATTATTTGAAGAACATAGACACTGAAGCATATTGCTTAGGCTTGCTTGCCAGATAGATCATTGAGCAGCTTTAGCAAGTATTGAAGCTTCAATGCCTGACCTGTGCAATAGGTATCATAAAAACTCCTACCTTAGAGTATTGTGATAAGAAGTACGGCAAGCAGAATTATCAGACGGATCCCTGATTCCCACTCCCTGCCATCAATGGCCCTGCATAATCCCCTCCCCTGAGTGAGGCAGAATCTGCAACTTGCTTTTATCCAGCAGAATATGACAAAGTGATGAAATGACTACTCCCATGATTGTGTTTTGTTCTATGAGACCCCATCTTAGCCAACTGGAGCTAGAGATTCTCCTGCTCATCTTTCAGAATTAAGGTGTCCTGTTATTAGAGGAGAAGGCATGACAGGAGCTAGAGGGCAGTGCCTAGGATCTTAAAGAAGTCCCTGGTGACAAATGTCAAGAAAATGGAGACCTCAGTCCTACCACTACAAGGAAATAAATTCTACCAAACACCTTGAGGAAATTTATTTAGTTATTTATTTAAATATTTTATTTATTATTTCTAGAGAGAAGGGCAGGGAGAGAGGAAGAAAGGAAGAGAAACATCAATGCATGGTTGCCTTTCACCTGCCTTCAGCTACGAACCTGGCTTGCAACCTGGTTATGTGCCCTGACTGGGAATTGAACCAGTGCATTCACAGGCCAGTGCCAATCCCTTGAACCACCAACCAGGGCTCAAGTTGGGGAAATTTAAAGTGGATTCTACCCCAGTCAAGCCTTTGAATAGGAAGGCAGCTTAGCCAGTACCTTAAGTGTAGCCTTAGGAAATCTGAACAGGAGAACCATTGAAGCCATGCCTGGAATGGCCTAACCCATGAAAAGAGGGAAAAAATACACATTTGTTGTTTTAACCTGCTATATTGTTTGTAATTTGTTATGTAACAATCGAAACTCATATAAAGGATAAATGAGGTAATGTTTGTAAAATGCACAACCTTGCATGGTGCCTGGCTAAGTATTCTATATCAGCTATTCTTAATATTATAGTGGAAGAATTTGACACTATTGATTCAAGATAGTACAAGGCTGTAAATCTCCCTCTGTCCATCAGAGATAATTTTCTGGGCTAAATGGACCTCAATCTGGGGCCATGCTTTCATATTGAAAGCGCCATCTTTGCAAATATCTACACAGCCAAATGATGACCAACCTGATGCACCCTTTATCTGAAATATAATTTATAATCATCCAGTTTCAGCAGAAACTAGTTTAGTATAATGGGAACTGATTCGGAATATTAATGTTGGAAATGTACTGAGCCTACCCAATAATGAGGTCAGATCAGGTAAGGATGAACAGGTGTTTCAAACAACCTCAGTATAAAATTCTAAAATTGGGTTCATCCGGGCTTCAGAAACTAAGAGAAAAGCAAATAACATTTACTGATCACCTGCCAGATGGTCTCAAACACATTGTTGCCTTTAATACAAATAGTCTATGAGAAAGAAGTGATCCTTTCCATTTTATAGGTGAACAGGTGAAATTAAACAAGGCAAACTAAGAGTAGTTAAGTGACATGCTCACAGCTCTCACTGCCCTCGATGACTGGGAGAGTCCTTGGACTCCACCAGGATGGAATTGAAATCTTTGTAATGTGTGAAATGAATCTAGACCACAAAAGAAGGAAAAGAGAATGGATGGATAGGATAAGAAGCCAAACAGCCTTCATTTGAAAATGTTGACATTTAGTTTAATGTATGACAAATAATATGTTACCAAGAGGAGTAAAACCTTAAGGGAGAAAACAGGGACACTAAGTCACTCTCGAACACCCTGGTAGGAGAAAAGAAATAAAAGGCAAATAGTACTTGGCTGTAAAAAAAGAAGAAAATTTTAACCTTTTTGCAACAGCATAGATGGACCTGGAGCACATTATGCTAAGTGACATAAGCCAGTCAGAGAAAGAAAAGCACCATATGATTTCACTCATGTGTGGAATTTAATAAACAAACTGAACTAATAAGCAAAATAGAGAGAGACTTATAAACAGAGAGCAGGCTGACAGTTGGGGTGGGTGTTGGGGTGAGGGGTGTAAGGATTGAGCAAGAAAGGGAAAAACTAGAAAGAACTTATGGACATGGACAACAGTGTGCTGATTGCAGGGAGTGGGGAGGTGGGTGGAAGTGGAAGAGGGTATGGAGATGATGGATGATAATGGGAAAAATATAATAAAATACTAATGTAAAAAATTAAAATTAAAAAATGTGAAAAAGCAAATACTATACTTTCCTTTTTAAAAAAGTTATTGGGTGGTAAGAACACTTAATATGACATTGACTCTCTTAACAGATTTTTCAAGTGATCAAGTTTTGTTATCTCTAAGTGCTGTGTTGTAGAGCAGATCTCTAGAATTTACTCATCTTGCATGAAAAAGCTTATACTGGTTCATTAGCAACTTCCCATTTTCCCTTCCCCAGGCCCTGACAACCACCACTCTGCTCTCTTCTCTGAGTTTGACTGTTTTGATTCCTCAGGTAAGTGAAACCATGCAGTATTTGTCCTTCTACTTAATACACTTAGTCCTCAGCATTCGTCCATGTTGTTGCACATTGCATGATTTCCTTCTTTTTAACACTCCATTGTATGGATATACCACATTTTCTTCATCTGTTCATCCTTAGATGAATATTTAGGTTGTTTCTGCATCTTGGCTGTTGTAAATAGTGCTGCAGTGAACATAGGAGAGCAGCTAACTCTTTGAGATCCTGATTTTAATTATTTTGGATAAATAACCAGAAATGAGATTACTAGATCCTATGGTAGTTCTTGTTCTTTTTTTTTTTTTTTTTTAAATGAAAATTCATATTGTTTTCCATAGTGTCTATACTATTTTGGGTACCAAAAGTAAACAGAGGTTCTATTTTTTCCACATCCTCCCTAACATTTGTTGCCTTTTTAAAAAAACATAATGAACCATCTTAACAAGTGTGAGGTAATATGTCATTGAGGTTTTTAAATTAAGTTTATTGAGATTACATTGGTTAATAGGATCATATAGTTTTTTTTTTTTTTTTTAATTCTCCTCAGATTGATTTATAATGCAATTTCAATAAAAATCCCAGCAGTGTTTTGGGTGGAACATGACAGGTTGACTTTATAATTTATATGGAAATTGCATAGGTCAAGGTTAGCCAAAATATTAAAGGAGAAGAAGAATAAGGTGAAAGGGCTTGCCCTTAGATATCAAGTTTTATAATGAAATTATGGATGGTTAAGACTCTGCTATTGGCGCCAAGATAGACTAATTGTCCAATAAAACAAAACAGAGGCGTCCTGAACCAGTTTGATTAATGTATATGATCCTAGAAGCTTCCAGATCACCTGGAGGAAAGGTGGACATATAGGTTTTAAGTGTACGTTTCTATGATGCATGATCTGCATATTGCATTGTGTGTTCACCACCCAAAGTCAAATTATCTTCCATTACCTTGTTTGGTTCCCTTTACTCTTTACTACTCCCCCACCCCCCCTTTCCTCTGGTAACCACCACACTGATGTCTATTGTTAATGAGTTTCAGTTTTATATCCCATATATAAGTGAAATCATGTGGTTCTTGGCTTTTTCTGACTCATTTATTTTGTTTCACATAATATTCTCAGAGTTCATCCATGCTGTCTCAAATGGCAGTACTTCATCTTTGCTTATGGCTGAGTAGTATTCCATTATATACATGTATCGTTATCTTCTTTATCCAATTCTTTATCAAAGGACACTGCCTCCAAGTCTTGGCTATTGTGAATAGTGCTGTAAGGTACATAGGGGTGCATATATCTTTGCAAATAAATGTTTTCGAGTTTTCAGGTAGACACCCAGAAGAGGGATTACTGGGTAATATGGTAGTTTTATTCTTACTTTTTTGAGGAACTGCTAGGCTGTTTTCCACACTGGCTATACCAGTTTATATTGCCACCAGCAGTGAATGAGGGTTCCTATTTATCTATAATATCTCCAACACTTGCTATTACTTGTCTTATTGATAATAGCTATTCTAACAGGTGTGAGGTGGTATCTCGTGGTAGTTTTGATTTTCATTTCCCTATTAGCTAGTGAAGGAGAATATCTTTTCATATATCTGTTGGTCATTTATATATCTTTCTGGGAGAAGTGGCTGTTCAGGTCTTCTACCCATTTTTTTTATTAGATTGCTTGTTTGGTGTTGATTTATAAGACTTCTTTATATATTTTGTATAGTAACCTCTTGTCAAAGCTGTTGTTTGCAAATATCATTGGTGAGTTGCCTTTTTTGTTTTGTTGTCAGTTTCTTTTGCTGTGTAGAAGCTTTTTAGTCTGATATAGTTCCATTCATTTATTTTTGCCTTTACTTCTCTTGCCTTTGGGGTCAAATTCATAAAATGTTCTCTATAATCAAGGTCCACAAGTTTAGTACCTATGTTTTCTTCTATGTAATTTATTGTTTCAGATCTTATATTTAGGTCTTTGATCCATTTTGTATTAACTTTTATACACAGGGACAAACTGTAATCTAGTTTCATTCTTTTGCATGTAGCTTTCATATTTTCCCAGCACCATTTATTGAAGAGGCTTTCTTTTCTCAAATGTGTGTTTGGCTCTTTTGTGGGAAAATACATGTGGTTTTATCTCTAGGCTCTCAATTCTGTTCCATTGGTTTGTGTACCTGGTTCTCTGCCAAATCCATGATGTTCTGATTATCATAGCTCTGTAGTAAAATTTCAAGTTGAGTGTGATACCTCTGGCTTTGTTTTTTCTCCTCAGAATTGCTTTGGCTATTAGGGGTCTTTTGTGGTTTCAGACAAATGTGATAATTTTGTTGTTGTTGTTGTTCTATTTCTTTTAAAAAATGCCATTGGGATTTTCATGGGGATTGCATTAAAGCTATATATTGCTTTGGTTAATATTGGCATTTTAACTATGTTGGTTCTTCCAGTCCATGAACACAGAATACCTTTTATTTTATTGTTTCTTTTCCGATTTCTTTGAATAATACTTTGTAGTTTTCAGTATATAGGTCCTTTACATTCTTTGTTAGGTTTATTCCTAGGTATTTTATGCTTTCGGTTGTAATTGCAACCAAAATATTTTTCCTTTCTGAAGTTACTTTATTAGAATACAGAAAAGCAGTGACTTTTTGTACATTGATTTTATATCCTGCAGTTGTATTTGTTTATTGTTTCTGATAGTATTTTGGTGGAGTCTTTAGGATTTTCTACATACAAAATCATGTCATCTGCAAAAAGATTTTTACATCTCCCTTCCCCATGTGGATGCCTTTTATTTCTCTCTTGCCTGATTGCTCTGGCTAGGACTTCCAGAACTATGTTGAATGAGAATGTGAGAGTGGGCATCCTTGTCCTATTCCTGATTTTGGAGGAGCTTTCATTTTTTCACCATAATTGAGGTTTTGATTTGCATTTCTCCTTTGATTGGTGACTTTGAGCATCTTTTCATATATCCAGTGGTCATTTATATGTCTTTGGAGTAATGTCTGCTCAAGTCCTTTTCCCATTTTTATATTTATTTACATTTTTATTTTAAGATTTTATTTATTATGTTTAGAGAGAGGGGAGAGGAGAGAGACAAAGAGGGAGAGAAGCATCAGTGTATGGTTGCCTTTCACCTGCCTCCAGACACGGACCTGGCTGGAAACCTGGCTTACAACCTGGTTATGCGCCCTCACTGGGAATCGAAGCAGCGAACTTTGGGTTCTCAGGCCAGTGCCTATCCCCTAAGCCACCAGCCAGGGTTTCCTTTCCTATTTTTAAATGGGTTGTTAATAAAGCACAAACAACAGGAGCAAAAATAGGCAAATGGCACCACATCAACTAAACAGCTTCTGCATATAAAAGGAAATAGTCAATATAGTAAAAATGGGAGGAAGTATTTGCAAACCATATATCTAATAAAGAATTACTTTTCAAAAGGTACCTTCCATTTTTAAAGAGTGAACATTATTATTTTGGTAGCCTCTATATTGATTTTTGCTTTCAATTTTAAAAAATTGACTACTGAAAATTAAAATGCCTGAGGTTATCAAGGTGTTTTTTTCTCTTTTATTTTGTATTAGAACATTTCTATCCTAGCTTGTACCAAACAGGAGTTGAGGAAGATATGAAAAATATACAAGTTTTTTATTATAATAACTTATAACTCATTAATTATTAAGGAGATGCAACTATCAAACCCCTAACCAAATAAATAATAAAGTGAGGAAGAACTAGGAGTCAGATTTGTTATACAAGATCCATGTTTGCTGGAAGGAGGCCACAAATTTTGCCTCTGTAACCTCCCAGCATCTAACTAGAAGAAGCAAGATGATTAGTTATAAGAATTATATATCTATACATAGAAACAAGCAAAAGTGGCAATGAGCATTTATTGAGCACAATTAAGGACCAGGTCTCTTCATATAATGTCTCACCTTATTCTCACAACAAATCTGCAAGCTAAGTATTAGTATTAGTATTAGTGTTAGTGAGCAAGTATTAGGTATTATCCTCAGTGTTTGAAGATGAAAGAGTGGCCCAAGTCTAATGAGCTAAAAGATGATAAGGATGAAGTTCCAAGACCTGCCCCTTCCTGTTGCACTGTGCTGTACCTCTCCACCACAGCTGCTTGGGAGAGTACAACTGAAAACCACAGAGAGTTTCTCCAAGGGTGTCTCAGAAGGAGGGCACTGTTATGTAATGAGCATGGCCGTCAACAATAGCCTTAGAGCAAACCCAGAAACAAGTTTAAGGGTTATTTCTCACCTGGTCCCTAAATACAAGTGGGTCCCTAAATAGCAAGGTCAAGTTTGGCTTGAAGACATCCTACAGAAAGAGACACCAGGTTATTATTGTTTTATTTTTTAAACATGCGATGTAAAACTACTCTAATAGAGAAACTTCTAGTCCACAGCACTATCACCGAGGATCCAGAAATCAAAGTCCACATTCTACATTGGAATCTGACTAATGACCTCCTAAGAGGTCAGCTCTGCTTCACTTAACACCTGCAGGGAGGTAATGAGCTGCAGCTTGGACTGAAGTAATTACCCAGGTTAGAGGCGGAGGGAAGCTGAGCCAGGCCTATTTCCACCAGATACAGAGCTGCCAAGAACAAAAGTGATGCCGGCATTTACAAGGAACCAGCAAAAGGAAAGTAGAGGTGGTGAGATGTGTTTAGGAGGCTGTGAATTTCAATTAAGTGCAGTCTTAATTAGGACTGAAACAGCTAAAAAAAAAATTCTTCACATACTACCATAAGTACCAGCACAGTTTAGGCCTGATCTGAGACCCCAGTCCTTTGCAATCAGTTATTTATACAGTAGGCCAGGCTCTGGGGATACAGAGTGGGCTCCCTCTGGCAGGGTGGAGAGGTCCGGACTCTGCCTCCACTAGGCAGCTGAGGACAGATCTCAGGTAGGAACAGGGAAACAGGCTACGTCTCAGTGGATGGAGATTAAGGTTGTCAGCTTTTTTCTTTAGTGCTGTACACTTGACATCCACATGCCTACCCACCCCAGATGCTGGTGGATGAGAGACTAGCTTCCCCATAGTGTTTGTGGGTCATTAAGTCTGGAATTGGAATCCAGTTTCACCTGATTATAAAACCTGCTTTATTCCACAGCATCTCACTGATCCTTCACTAGACAATCAAAAGGTCTAAGTCACTAAAATGGCAGGAGCATTGAAAACGCCTCCCTTGGGGTTATTTGTCATCTCCTCCTTTCTTGGGCACATCTCAAATGAAATAAAACCCCTGACCTTTGTCATACAATTATGATGTGTTGATAGCATACCTAAGTGGTTATTTTTGCAGCAACCTTGTCTAGTCAAATTCCCTGTGAGGAGCAGAGATTGAGCCAGCAACCTCCACATCAAAATGCAACAGAAAATCCCCAAGCAGTGTTACCAATATTGCTCAGAGACAACTATAGTTTCTGATGTCTGTACGGGAGGCTAATGATCTTCCAGTTTGCAATCAACTAAAGAAAGAGATACAGGGAAGGCAGGTGGGGTAGGAGCAGTTGACAGCCCCATGGTGGAGGCCACAGAAAACTGGAACAGAGCTCAGAAAGCTTGTTATTCCTATAATCGAGACCACTCAGGCCTGGATATTTCTAAAGCCTCCCAGGATCATTGAACTTGGTGAAGTTCCCGGAGGCTCCATGTGCTCAAGGATATTAATAAGTTAGAGGTACCTGGGCATACCATTGCTTGCATCAAGGTTCAGTATTAGTTAAACAGGACTGGTATGGGGGAAAAGTCTTAATTTTTTTTTTTTTTTTCCTGTAATGTTTCCCCTAACTCACCAACATTCTGGTAAATAGTATTTGACGTTAACTGGAGGAAAATGGCTGTGAATGGCCAAGCTTTAACATAATTGATTTTACTTTCATTCTTATGGGCATTTCTATTACCCCAACTAATTGCTTTAAAATACCTTTTATTTCCATTCATCCTTCAAATAGGTACTTAGGTCTGTTGATTATGAAAAAAATATAGTACATTATTGAATGTAATGGTGGTTCTGTAAACTTTGGAGACATTAAAGAACAATATTGTGTTTGAGCAGACTGGAATAGAAAGCTTTCTCCTTTGTCCTCTGACTGGGCAGAGCAGACCCCTCCGGGATCCACCTGAGCAGGGAGAATACCCAAGCCTCACAGATCATTCAAATGCTTTGGTTCTCTTCCAATTCATTTCATAGCCTCTTGATGACCCTGCACTCACAACTCAAAAATTCTTCCAGTTTTCTGCCACCCCCTCTGCCTCCTGGGCTCCCTGTTTAATGAACTCTGCCTTCTTCCTCAGAAAAGCCTCCTTCACAAAACAATTGAGATACTGCCAGCTACTAACCAGAAGCTAAGAAGACTGAGGGAGCCGATGAAGGTGATTAGTACCCACTCCCTATCGCCGGAAGGGAAGAAAGATCAATATAGCTTATACCCATATCTTCACACAAAAGAAACTCTCTAGGCAGCTCTTATTCTAAAGCCACAGTTTTAAGGATGTGTCTCCATAAACGAAGGCAAACAGAGCTAATGAAAGTGGGACTGACACGGAGCTCCTGCACAGCCTTGTTGTTGGGCTGAGCTCATGCTTGCTCCAGAGGGAGGTACCTGGGAAAAGTGCAGATCTGTTGCGTCTGTTACCTGGCCAACAATAAAAAAAAAGAAGAAGAAGAAGGGTTTGCATTTCTTTTGGGCATTCTTAGAGCCAGAAAAGATTGTTGACATAATCTTGTCAGTTATCAGTGAGTTCAAGGCCTGGTTTTATGGAATCCCATGGGAAAAGGTGGAGCTTAAATTCTGTGAGTTGGAGGAGTTGGAGAGAGTCAACACAGTGAGGGGAGGGCAGAGCCCAAATTACCAAAGACCTGGTGTTCTCACCCAAGGACTACTCATTTTATCCCAAAAGCTGGGTAATGATTTTCTCAGATCTGTGTTTTGAAAGGTTGCAATGGCAAATATGAGTAAAAGGAAGCTGGTGAAGAGACTAGGAGGCTACAGTTTTCAGAACCTGCTCTAACGCCACAGGATGGATAATCATAGATGAAGCTTGTACGGGGACAGGAGGGTGCTGACTAGCTCACTGAAGCCAACCCCTCCAACCTGTTCACCTTTGTGGCTCTGTTCTGTGACTGCAGCTCACCCTCCTCCCCTGTGACTTCCAGTGATCCTAATTCAGTGGGTGAACTGCTACAAGTGCTGGCCTATTCCTGGGTAGCCTAAGCCAGGACCTCCTGTCATTTTCCTGGCTGGGTTCCAAGTTCATCTCTCTAATATTATTCTGTGGCCTAGGCCCTCTCAACACTAATATTGCTATACTGACCTTTCTGTTCCTCAGAGTGGCATAGAGTTCATAGCCAATAAACATTTGTATAACATTCTGAGTCCAAATTGCAGCCTTAATGCTGTTCCTTCCTTGTTTGATACACACCAAGTTATAGGAAATGGGTTTCTGAAATATTAGAACAGTCTTATTAGACTGTTTAAATTGACCTTTGACATCCCAGCTTCACCTCCAGGTGGCTGAATAGCCCTAGAAGCATTACCTAATCTTCAACTCAGGTTTCTCAGGAGAAGAATATAAATCTTCACTTTATTCATAGTATTTTTTAGAGATTCATATATATCTATATCTATCTATCTATCTATCTATCTATCTATATATTTTTAAAGATTTTATTCATAGCCTTGTCTGGTGCCATAGTGGATAAGGTACTGACCTGTGAACCTAAAGGTCACTGGTTTAATTCCCAGCCAGGGCACATAACAAGGTTGCAAACTAGGTCTCCAGCCAGGTCTGTAGCTGTAGGCAGGTGGAAGGCAACCATACACTGATATTTCTCTCCCTCTCTGCCTCTCTCCCTTCCCCTCTCTCTAAAAATAATAAATAAAATCTTTTAAAAATAGATTTTATTCATTATTCTCAGAGAGAAGGGCAGGGAGGAAGAAATTCCCTGGCTGGGAATTGAACCAGCATATATATACTTTTTTTAAGTATATTTTATTGGGGCATAAAATATGCCCTCGAAGAGCTGGAGGGAAAGGGCTAGCCATGGCTGGTGCTGTCGCTGTGGGGCTCCCCACAGAACCAGGGTCCCGTCAAATACAGCGGAAACCTCCACAAAGAGCTGGTCGGAAAGGGCTAGCCATTGCCTGCAAATGATGCTTTGGGGCCCCCAGGGAGCCAGGCACATCTCAGGCAGAGATGAAAACCTCCTCAAAGAGCTGGATGGAAAGCGCTAGCCATTGCCTGCAAGCAATGCTGCGGTTCCCCCTGGGGAGCCAAGGGCTCTTTGCAGACAGGAGCTGCAAAAACCTCCTTGAAGAGCTGGAAGGGGAGGACTAGCCATCACTGGAGCAGACGAAGTTGCGGGCCACCATCCCCCACCCCCACCCCCACCCCCACTTCCTTGCAGCCAGGTGCCAATCACAGGCAGAAACCTCCTCCAGGAGCTGGAGGGGGAGGATTAGCCATCAACACTACATAAGCACCTTGCAGTTCTTCACACAGAATCAGTGAGAGAAGGAAGGGCCCCAAAACGCTGGCAGTGCAAAAACCCAGCTAGGCTACTGGAGGCTCAGTCTACCGGAGGTGTGGCACTCAGAATTAGCCCTGACTGTGACAGCCATAGGCCTTGCCACTCCAAGACCACATAGCCTGACTGTAGACTGCAAAGACTTGAACAAGAAAATGAGGCAGACACAGGAAATGGATCACTGCTAATCTCAAGCACCTGAGTTACACCAAGAGCTACGTGAACTATACCAATCCCTAACATATCCCTTTCAAAAGTTACTTCCAACCCTCACAATTAGTGCATTTTAAGTAAATACTGTTTATATCATAGTATATCCCAATTCCCGTATGTTTACTCCTGCCTTATCTCAATCCACCTAACTAACCAAGATCCTCCTCCTACTCTGGTTTTAAAGCCTCTCCGGCTACAACTCATTCCTAGTCCTCAATTTAAATATTCCTCCCCTCCCCAGGGTCTTAAAACTATTTTTTGTGGGTGCGCTACTAGGGACTACATTTTTTTTTTTTTTTTTTTAATTATTCTGATAAAAACACATGGTTCCTAGCTCCACCTTGACCAATCCGTGCTCATTGAGGGTGGACAGGGAGGTAGATGAGGCAACTATACATATAGGTTTATACTGTTCACACGCACTTGAGGCATTCTGATTTTCCCCCTCCCCATTTCTATATAAGAGATAAGTTGTCTTTCTTTCTCACATCCCCACTATCTTTGCTACTCCTTTGCACCCTTCAAAATTATCTAACTTTAGTCAACTTAATAAATTTCCCCCCTCTTAAAACAGTCTTATTATATCTATATCCCTACTAAGACTGGCTCAGTTGCAGCTGAGGGTGTGACTAAAAGTGGGGGTTACCTTGGAGGGTATGGGTATTTAACTAGGTTCATAGGCAATTGAAAGGGGGATTAAAGGAGAAAGATATCTTTGAAAGTGTGGTTGCTTTGCCTGGATTGGTGGTTCTGTCTTAGGAGCAACTCAAAAACAGTGTATCAGATAAGATAGAAAAAGTGTCAATCAGCTAACTGGAGGGAAAGTAGCAACACATACAACAAATCCAAAGTACAACCAGGCAGCCCAAGTTAATGGCATAAAGGGCACCCCAAGAGCAACAAATTGAGGAAATTTAGGAGACTGCAACAGTGAACTCCACAAATCTCCTAACACAGAAGGGCACTCCATGAAGGCAGGGAATCAAAGCAGATTAATCAAAAATAAAAATAAGCAACACCCCCTGGCTGGTGTGGCTCAGTGGCTTGCCATCAGCCTGTGAACCCAAAGGTCGCTGGTTCAATTCCCCAGCTAGGGCACATAACCAGGTTGCAAGCCAGGTCTCCAGCCAGGTCTGTAGCTGGAGGCAGATGAAAGGCAACCATACATGGATTTTTCTCTCCCTTTCTTCCTCCCTCCCTGCCCTTCTCTCTTTAAAAGATAATGAATAAAATCTTTTTTAAAATTAAAAAAGAAAAAAAAAACAACAAGCAACAACAGACACCAAGAACGGGAAATAAAAGAATCAGTCCATCACCAAAAGGAAAGGAGGAGTCCCCAGAAAGATCACTAAATGAAACAGAGGCAAGCAAACTATCAGATATGGAATTCAAAATAATGATGATAGAGAAGTTCAATGAGCTCATCCAGCTCAAAGAAAACTATGAACAGCTCCAGGGGAACTGCAAACAACTCCAGGGAAGCTACAAGGAACTTACTGAGAACTACACCAGCATTAAAAAGGACATAGAAACTATCAGTAAGAGCCAGGAGGAAATGAAGAATACAATTTCTGAATTGAAGAATACAGTAGAAGGAATCAACAGCAGGTTAGAGAAAGCAGAGGATAGGATCAGGGAATTGGAGGACAATGTAGAAAAATATTCCAAGATAGTGCAACAGAATGAAAAAAAGCTGAACAATGAATGAAGAGGTTTTAAGAGAGCTACATGACAACATGAAATGTAATAATATCCATATCATAAGGATACCAGAAGGAGAAGAGAAACAAGGAATGGAAAACCTGTTCAAAAAAGTAATGGTAGAAAACTTCCCTAACATAATGAGTGAAAATGTTACTCAAGTTCAGGAAGCACAGAGGATCCCAATGAGGATAATTCCAAACAGACTCACTCCAAGACACATCAAAATTAAAATGGCAAATTTCAAAGACAAAGAGAAGATCCTAAAAGCATCAAGAGAGAAACAACAAATAACATATAAGGGGCCTCCGATAAGGTTTTCAAATGATTATCCAACAAAAACAATATAAGCCAGAAGGGAATGGCAAAAAATATTTCAAGTAATGGGAAACAAAGATCTGCAACCAAGAATACTCTACCCAGCAAGGCTCTCATTCAAAATAGAAGGAGAAATAAGGAATTTCCCAGACAAAAGAAGACTCAAAGAATACATCTATACCAAACCAGCATTGCAAGAAATGCTAAAGGGTCCGCTTTAAAACAATGAAGAAACAGAGAGAGACAGAGAGGAACACAGGTACAAAGGGGAAAAATGGCAATAAATATCAATCAATAAGAACCTTAAATGTAAACGTATTAAATGTGCCAATCAAAAGACATAGGATAGCTGAATGGATAAGAAAACATGATCCACATACATGCTGTCTTCAAGAGACCCACCTCAGAACAAAGGATCAACACAGATTGAAAGTGAAGGGATGGAAAAATATATATCAGGGAAATGGACATGAAAAAAAGGCTGGAGTAGCAATACTTATTTCAGACAAAATAAGTTTTATGATGAAGGCCATAAAAAGAGACAAAAAAGAACAATTCATAATACTTAAGGGAACAATCCATCAAGAAGAGATAACTCTGGTAAACATATCTGCACCCAACATAAGAGCTCCCAGATATATAAGAAAAATCTTAGAGGACTTCAAGAAGCATATATACAGCAACACACTCATAATAGGGGATTTTAATACCCCATTTTCAACAATGGACTGATCTTCCAAACAAAAAAACCACCAAGGATATTGTGTCATTGAACAACATTCTAGAGGAAATGGATCTAACTGATATATACAGAACCTTTCACCCCAAAGAAGCAAAATACACATTCTTTTAAAATGCACATGGAACATTCTCAAGGATAGACCACATGGTAGGTCACAAGACAAGCTTCCACAAATACAGGAAAATTGAAATCATACCAAGCATCTTCTCAGATCACAATGGCTTGAAACTAGAAACCAATCTCAAAGGGAAAAAACAAAAACATTCTAACTCATGGAGATGGAATAACATGCTTTTAAGTAATGAATAGGTTAACAATGAGATCAAAGATGAAATCAGAAGGATCCTGAAAACAAATGACAATGAATACACAGCAGTACAAAACCTATGGGACACAGCAAAGGCAATCCTCAGGGGGAAACTCATAGTACTACAGGCCTACCTAAAAAGAATAGAAGAAGCTTATACAAACAACCTAACCATAAAGCTGCAAGAACAAGAGGAGCAACAAAAAACAAAACCCAGAGCAATTAGAAGGAAGGAAATCATCAAGATCAGAGCAGGATTAAATAACTTAGAGACTCAAACTACAATTTGAACAATCAATGAGTTCAGGAGCTGGTTTTTTGAAAAAATAAACAAAATTGACAAACTCTTAACCAAATTCATCAAGAAAAAGAAAGAGAGGACCCAAATAAACAAAATCAGAAATGACAGAGGAAAATATCACTTCAGAAATACAAAGGATTGTAAGAAATTATTACAAACAACTATATGACAAGAAGTATGACAACCTGGGTGAAATGGACACATTTCTGAAAATGTATAATCTGCCAAAACTGAATCCAAAAGAAGCAGAAATCCTGCATAGGCCAATAACAACTAGTGACATTGAAGAAGTAATCCAAAATCTTGTAAAGCACAAGAGCCCCAGACCAGGTGGCTACACAGGTGAATTCTACAAAACATTTAGAGAAGAACTAACTCCTATCCTTCTCAACCTATTCCAAAAAATGCAACAGGAGGAAATACTCCCAAACTCTTTCTATGAGGCTAATATAATTCTAATCCCAAAACCAGGTCAAGACACAACTAAGAAAGAAAACTATAGGCCAATATCTTTGATGAACATAGATGCTAAGATTCTCAACAAAATATTGGCCAACCAGATCCAGCAGTACATTACAAAGATCATACACCATGATCAAGTGGGTTTCATCTCAGGGATGCAGGGATGGTACAACATTCAAAAGT
The DNA here is from genome assembly GCA_004026585.1 of Noctilio leporinus. NCBI lineage: Eukaryota > Metazoa > Chordata > Mammalia > Chiroptera > Noctilionidae > Noctilio > Noctilio leporinus. The sequence continues at coordinate 20,227 of PVIW01007223.1, read as the reverse complement.
CAATAAATGTAATACACCATATCAACAAAATGAAAGACAAAAACCATATGATCATATCAATAGTTGCTGAGAAAGCATTTGATAAAATACAGCAACCATTTATGATAAAAAACACTCAGCAAAATGGGAATAGAGGGAGCATACCTCAACATAATAAAGGCCATATATGAAAAACCTGAAGCCAATGTCATACTCAATGGGCAAAAACTAAAACGTTCCTCCTAAGATCAGGAACAAGACAAGGCCATCCACTTTCTCCACTTCGGTTCCACATCATTTTGGAAGTTCTAGCCATATCTATCAGGGAAGAAAAAGGAATCAAAGGTATCCAAACTGGAAAGGAGGAAGTGAAACTGTCATTATCTGCAGATGATACCATAGTGTACTGATAGGCTCCACCAAAAACTTATTCAACCTAATGAGCAAATTTAGCAAAATAACTGCATATAAAGTCAATATCCAGAAATCAAAAGCAGTTTTATATACCAATAATGAAACATCAGAGATAGAAGCTAGAAAACAAATCCCATTTACCATAACAACAAGAAAAATAAAGTACTTAGGAATAAACTTAACCAAGGAGGTAAAAGACCTGTACTCAGAAAACTACAGAACACTGAAGAAAGAAACGAAGGAAGATACAAATAAGTGGAAGATATACTTTGTTCATGGATGGGAAGAATGAACATCATTAAAATGTCCATACTACCCAAAGCAATCTATAGATTCAATGCCATCCCAGTGAAAATACCAACTTTATATTTCACAGACATAGAAAAAATATTTTAAAAATTTATATGAAGCCAAATACACCCATGAATAGCCTCAGCAATCTTGAGAAAGAAGAACAAGGTAGGAGGAATCACAATACCAGACATCAAACTATACTACAAGGCTACTGTCATCAAAACAGTCTGGTACTGGCATAAGAATAGACCTCTAGATCAATGGAACAGAATAGAGAACCCAGAAATAAGCCCAGGGCTTTATGGTCAATTAATATTCAACCAAGGGGGAAGGGACATAAAATGGAGTTAAAACAGTCTCTTCAACAAGTGGTGTTGAGAGAACTGGACAGCAACACACACAAAAATCAAACTAGACCACCATCTTACACCATACACCAGAATAAACTCAAGATTGATAAAGGACTTAAACATAAGCAGTGCCACCGTAAAGGTCCTGGAGAAAAATATAAGCAGTAAAATATTAGATATCCTACACAGAAATATATTTACTGATACGTCTTCAGGGGCAAAGGAAATCAAAGAACAAATAAATTGGGCTGTATAAAACTGCAAAGTTTCTTTTCAGCTAAAGAAAATACCAGCAAAATTCAAAGGGAACCAATTGTATGGGAAAACATACTTGTCAATGATACCTCAGACAAGGGTTTGATCTCCAAAATATATAAAGAATTAATGCGACTCAACACCAGGGAGACGGACAACCCAATAAAAAAATGGGCAAAACCTGAACAGACACCTCTCTGAGGAAGACATACAAAGGGCCTAAAGGCATATGAAAGAATGCTCAGCATCACTAGCCATCAGAGAGATGCAAATTAAAACCACAATAAGATACCACCTTACACCTGTCAGAATGGCAATCATCAACAAGTCAACAAACAAGTGTTGGCAAGGATGTGGGGCAAAAGGAACCCTGGTGCACTGTTGATAGGAATGCAGGCTAGTGCGGCCACTATGGAAAACAGTATGGAGTTTCCTTAAAAAACTAAAAATGGAACTGCTTTTTGATCCAGCAATTCCACTACTAGGTATATACCCTAAGAACCCTGAAACACCAATTTGTAAGAACCTATGTACCCCTATGTGTATAGCAGCACTATTTACAATAACCAAGTACTGGAAACAGCCCAAGTGCTCATCAGTAGATGATTGGATCAAAAACCTTTGGTACATTTACACAATGGAATACTACACAGCAAAAAGAAAGAAGGAACTCCTACCCTTTGCAACAACCGGATGGAACTGGAAAGTATTACGCTTAGTGAAATAAGCCAGTCAGTGAAAGACAAATACTATATGATCTCCCCCTTTTCATGACAATAATAAACAAAACAAACAAATGAGCAAAATAAAACCAGATACATGAATGCAATGAATAAACCTTCAGTGGGTAGAGGGGAGGTGGTAGGTGGGTGTGGGGAGGAGGAGGCAAAGAAGGGGCGCAGTTTAATCAAGGAACTAGCATGGAAGAACCATGGACATGGACAACAAGTGGGATTGACTTTATGGGGGAGTGGGTGGGTGGGGAAGGGAACAGAGGGAAGTGAAAAGGAGATGGATATATAATACAACAACAATAAAATTAAATTTCAGGCCCTGGCTGGTGGCTCAGTGGATAAGGCACCGGCCTGCGAACCCAAAAGTCACTGTCTCCATCCCCAGTCAGGGCACATAACCAGGTTGCAAGACTGGTCTCTATCCAGGTCCGTAGCTGGAGGCAGGTGAAAGGCAACCATACATTGATGTCTCTCTCCCTCTCTGCCTCTCTCCCTTCCCCTCTCTCTGGAAATGATGAATAAAATCTTTAAAGTAGATAAATAAAAATAAAATTAAATTTAAAGAAAATGCATTTTATTGATTATGCTATTACAGTTGTCTCAATTTTTTCCTTTTCTCCCTCCTCTGCCTAGTATCCCACTTCCCTCCAGCAATTCTCCCCCTTCGTTCATGTCCATTGGGTTGTGCATATTAAGTTCTCTGGCTTCTCCAAGCCATCACTATATGAAATGTTAAAGGGACTTATTTAAGGAAAAAAAAAAAAAAAAGACCAAAACTATGAGCATTAAAATGGCAACAAATTCACAACTATCAACAACTTAATCTAAAAAACAATCTAAGCAAACAACTAGAACAGGAACAGAAACATAGATAGGGAGATCATATGGAGGATGGTCAATCGGGCAGGGGAAGGGGGAGGATGGGGAAAAGCACAGGCATTAAGAAGCGTAATTGGTGAGATTGAAGCATTGTTTTTCTTTCTGGAAATAAAATAGTATTTAATTCAGTTCCACTTGAAAAATAGTAGTTTTCTTGCTTCCACAATGAACTAACCACATTTTCTCACACAGAAAGATCAGGTACAGTCTACTAGTTTTCAAGATCTCTGCATGTAATACATTTACATTCCTACGAAGTATATGAACTTATATAATTGTGTATATTTGTGACTTTTGCATGTGGGTTTGAAGCCTGACTCTGCTACTCACCACTTAAAAGACCTCAGAGAATTTATTCAGCTTATCTGATCCTCAGATATAGAATGTAGGTAATCATTGACAATGCAGTGAATTTCATATAGAAAGCACGTAAAGCAAAGTCTGATATGTGGCAAGTTCAATATCAATTTCAGTGATAATTGTTAATATACTTAGCACAGTGCCTGGCGTGCAGTAACCATGATCTCATGTTAGCCACTTTGAATTAACTTTTGCTGAAGTCCCTTGGATAAGAGCAGGAGCCATGAGGATTGACAGGGCAGGGGCCTCTCTGGGCAGCTGGGGGCTAGGCTGTTGGTCAGTTTATTACACCCTGATGGCTCAGCAATGCCGTGCTAATAAGGTCTTGTCACTTTAAGGGAGGAAGTCGGAGGATGCTTTTCCTTTAAGACCCAGGAGCAAATGATAGTGTCAATGTTTAAAAGGAAGCTTGGGATTTAGATTTCCACATTTCATTTGATGTGACCATTTCTAACCTCACACGTGCAAGGCCATTTCCTCCCAGTGGTATATTTTATAGACACATTGAGTATCTATTCAGAAGGGTTTTTGTTTGTTTGTTTGTTTTTTGTTTTTTAAAAGAACTTGGAAATATTTAAGGCCTTTAAGTTGGAGCAGAGTTTGGAGTGAAGGATAGAAAAGAACATTTATTTTCCCTCTGATATCTTACAGCTGGGGCGTCTCTTGAAAAATGAAATGGGAACAATTTGGTAGCAAGTGTCAGGGGCAGGACATCTCCATCTGGTTGATATTTTTTCCTAACTTATAACTAGTAAATTAGCACATGCTTAAATAGACTGGGATATAAGTCTCTTTAATGACTGGTCTTTTTTGCCTCAGAGTGACTTGTCAAGAGAAAAATCAAAGGTGCCGAAAGAACACTGACTTCTCTGGCATGAGAATTTAGATAGTTAGTGATAGAGAACTAAAGTCAGAGAGTTGTTTATCCATCACCCAGACAGGAAGCTACAACCTGCAGAGACCACAAGGTCACACAGTGGGCAAAGTAGCTGGAACGGGGATTTGATTCCAGGACATTGTGGTCTCCAGGGCCACAGTTCTTTCTGATACTTAGAAGTTTTAATTTATTGACTGTTCCAGTCCCGAAGGATCATTGTCTACAGGCATTGTGTTTATATCAATACACACAAACCTGGCCATTGAGCCCTGAAGGCTAAGTCATCTGGGGGTAAACTCCAGGAAAGCTTTCCTTCCATGGAGAAGGACCCGATACATTTATAGCCTCTTTTCTGGCCCTGGCTGTCATTGTCTTTGCGTGATGCCTGGAACTGTAGCAGCCATTTTGAGGCCATGAGGTAAGGCTAAACCCTATGTGATAATTACATATCAGAAAAAGAGAAAGGACATAAACCTCTGTTTTCATGCTCCTTAATTTTTTAAATTTGGAACCATCCAGAATATCTCATGGACTAGATTTCTCCTATATGACAATCAACAGGATAACTTTGATAGAAAAATTACAGAAGTGACATTGTCAGAGGGGAAGAGGGATGTGGACAGGGTTTAAGCCAAACAACAAAACAAAACAAAAATTAGGCACAGATAACAGTACGGTGATTATCAGAGGAAAAAGGTGTTGGTGGGGAGGTAGAAGAAGGAAAAGAAAGGATAAATAGTGATGGAAGGAGACTTCACTTGAGGTGGCAAATATACAATACACAGATGATATATTGTAGAATTGTACATCTGAAGCCTATATAATTTATTAACTAATGTCAGTCCAATAAACTCAATAAACTATATATCAACATAAAATTTAAATAAAAAAGGAGTGATATATGCAGTGTAGTCTCTCTCTAGTCACACAGGGGAGATCTAGTCCATATTCCACCATGACAGTGTCATCCAGGGTTGGAAAACAGTATCTCTCTCTTTGCGTCTCTTTTTCTGAATGGACTGAACACTTTCTCAGAAAATCCCCTAGCTGATTTAGCCTCATGGTTTGTGTAATATGCCCACATTACAATACCATCGCCTTGAGAAAAAGAATGACTTTCCATGGTTGTCTTAGATCAGTGGTCTTCAATGTTAGCTGTCCATTAAAATCACGTGATGGTGCTTACATAACACAGTGATACCTGGGCTCGGCCACACATCAGTTCCCTGTGGACAAGAGTTCTTTCTCATTGTCCCATATGTTACAGTCATGAAGCTGGGAAACCCTTCATTTTGGAAGGTCAATTTTTCACATTATGAACCTGACTTTGTGATACCCAGGATGGAATATACAGTTACTCACTTGCTCAAGGACTTTTCATTGAGTGTCAACAATGGGGCAGAAATTGTTCAGATCATTGGAGATATTATTTTAGTCAATAAGACAAGGAAGTCCTTGATCTCATAGAGCATTATAGTTAACTGAAAAGAAACAAAAGAATAAATTGACACCTGTAATAATTTCAGATGTTGTTAAATGCCATAAATAAAATAAAATAGAAGAATTTCATAGAGACTGAAGATGGGGTGCCAATTTGTATAGTGTCAAGAAAGGTAACTTTCTGACAGAAACATTGTATTAAGACTGAATGACTAGAAGGCAGCATTACATTCTTGGAAGAGGGAGCAGCATTCCTGACTAAAAATGAGCCTGGTGTGTTTAGGAAACAGTCATGAGACCCATGTGTCTGGAATGAATGGGTGATGGGGAACCTGGTAGGAGAAGTCAGAGGTAGGAGCCCACTAACAGTTGTAGTGGGTTGAGTGGTGGCCCCCCCAAATATGTGTCTATTCAGAACTTGTAAATGTGACCTTATTTGACAAAAAGGGTCTTTTCAGCTATAATTTAGTTAATAATCTTGAGATCATATCATTCTGGATTATGGTGTGCCTTAAATCCAATGACAAGTATCCTCATAAGAGAAAAAAGGAGGAGAATATACAGAAGCCAGGGTGATATGCAGACTCAGGAAGACACTGGCACAATACATCTAGAAGCCAGAGAATAACAAAGATTGCTGCCAGCCTCCAGAAGTTGGAGAAAAGCATGGAATGGGTTCTCTATCAAAGCCTCCAGAGGACCCAAACCTGACAACAACTTGGCTTTGGACTTAATGGCCTCCAGAACTATGAGGGAATAAATTTCTGTTGTTTTTGGTTATTAGAATTGTGGTATTTGTCACAGCAGCCACAGGAAGCTAACACAGAAGTTATTACTCAAAGTTGACTCAAAGAGCTCTCCATTGCTTTGCTCTGAACTCTATGCTGGCACCCCATCCAGCTCCCAAGGAACCAGGCCAGGATCCTAAAAGCTTGTCCCCTCCCTGGAAACATCTGCCTATGGATTTTGAGGGTTCTAGGAAATGTAGAAGAGACCATCATTGTGTTACAACTCAATTCACTTAAATTCATGCTGCTTGAAAAGATTTCGTCTCTGTGTTCGAAAATTAAGTTCAATTGTTGAGCATGTCTTGGCAGCCATCCTTACACTGAGCTTAAATTATCTTTAGGGTATGATCAAAATTCAACAGTAGCATTAATTGTGCTGGGTCCAACTCCAATGGCTTGAAATAATTATTAGCAATTGCTCATTATCTCTTTTGGAAACCCTAAATATATACCTATTTTTTTTTAGACATTGGATCATTGAGAATGGAAAAGATATAGACTTTCATTCTTGGGGCTGATGTGAATCAGGGAATTGTTTAGGAAAATTGAAGTTTGTGGGTTGGTGGATGCCAAATTTGAAATTTGATAATCAAAGCCTGGATGGGATTTGAATTCCCAGCCATCAAATGTGAGGCTCAAAATAAGATGTGGGCAATAAGGAGGAAATGGTTTTACTTTGCTCTCTTAGCCACCCAAGTGTCTCTCAGGGTTGCTTTTTCTTTATTTCTCCAATCCTATCATCTCATACCTTAAAATATACAAGTGATCTTGACCGATATTGCAGATTCATCTGTGGTCAACTGAGGAGTTGGCTGAGGCTGGCCAATCTAGAGGACCTCACCTACATGCCTGGAGGTTGGCTGGCTGTTGGCTGGGGCAGAGAGTGATTGGGTCAATATCCCTCATTATGCAGCAAGCTAGTCTGGGCTACTGTTAAGGCAGTAAATTTCCAAGAATAACAGCAGAAGCACGTAAGCCCCCTTGAGAGCTCTGTGCAGAACTAGCACATTCTGTTACCTCCACTGCAGGTTATTGACTTAAAGCAAATCCTGAGACCAGCACATGTCCAAGAGATCTGGAGATCACCTCTGCATTCAGGGTTCTGATTCTCTGAGGCTGCCTCTGTTTTAGTCTTCACTGAACTGGTATGAAATTCAGACCTTCCTGAAGTACAAAGTAATACACATTGACATATACACACACAGACTCAGCATTTGTGAATGTAATGAAGTTGACTGAAATACAAAAACAACTGTACAATTCTAAATTGAGTAATATATATCTCTATATATATTCTTTTTCTTTTAAATATATATTCTCTTCCCAGAAAATTTCCACTAGCCCATAGCCTCACACAACCTTGGTGACACTTCACTCTTCTCTCTTTATTCTCCTTACCCCTTCTTTTCAAGAGCTATCTAGACCCTTCTCTCATCCTTCTACACAAGAAGAAACTGCCCCCCTCCAAACACACACTGATTTTTCCACGCTAAAGCTCATTTTTTACTCTAAATGGCTCTCCAATGTATTCTTTCAGACACTAAAAGAAATTCATGACCAGGTCTTAACATAATATTTTCACTTTATATCTTCATAGAAAAATATCAGATAGGAAACATCTCAACATATAAGTAATGGTTGGTTAGATTATAGATGATTTTTATTTTATTTTTTAAAAAACTGATGCCCTGGCTGGTGGCACAGTGGATAAGGAGCCAGCCTTTGAACCTAAAGGTCACTGGTTCAGTTCCCCAGCCTGCACACATAACCAGGTTACAAGCCAGGTCTCCAGCCAGATCCATAGCTGGAGGCAAGTGAAAGGCAACCATACATTGCTGTCTCTCTCCCTCTCTGCCTCTATCCCTTCCCCTCTCTCCTCAAATAATAATACATAAAATCTTTTTTAAAAACTGTGTATTTCTAACTAACTTTCAGCGGAAGATGTATTACATCATTGTATAAATGTCCCCAAAAAAGAAAATAATGAAGAGTAAAACTTTATTTGTCACCCACCCACACAGCAACGCTAACTGGTTATTCTCAGACTCACAGAACCTGGGCTTTTCTGACAATACATGGGCTCAGGAAGTAACATCTAAGACATCTGATTGTAGCTTCTCTTTCTGGAAGGACTTCAAGGACACTTTTCCTGCTAACCATTGATACCAACAGCTCAGAGAGGTTGAGCAACTTCTTCCAGTTCACACAGCTGGAGAGAAGCAGAGATTCAGATTGAGATATTTGACTCTAAAGACAATGGTCTTTTTGCGATTGCACATCTCCACCCAGGGAGCCCGGGGCTGGAGATTCTTTGTGGTTTTCACAGGTGAGCCTAACAGACACAGGAGTGTGCTGCCAGGCAGATGGATAATGTTCATACTTCCTTCCCGGGAGAACAAGCACATCTGAGAGAGATGGCGAGCATTACTGATCACCAGCAGAAACAAGTTATCTGTGTGAAATCATGCTGGTAATGACCTCCAGAACAATTATTCCTATCAAATGATGTGATTGAAACATGGCCTTATAAAAAGGGATGCGATCAGGCTCAATTTGGCTGTAGTCATTCGAGACACTGAATCATCAAACCTTTATTAGAACTAGAGATCGGTCGCCATGGTTTTCTGCCTGGGAGATTCTGATCCATCTCTCCACCCCCATTCTGGAGCCAAAAAGAAAGTAAGCCCTGGATACTGTCTCCATTCTTGTGAATATTGGTGATTACTCATTGAATCCGGGGACAGGGAAACCGGTGATGCTCGAAACAAATCCCACAGAGTGGCAGGCAGGTTCCCTTCCCCAACTTCTTCCTCCAGGTATTGGGCTCTATTTTCTCTCAAACATAATTAACTACGCATCAGAGCTGTGGAGGAGAGACTGCTCCAAGGTGTGACCACTAACTGATTCACAAGCTGGACCCAGGCCAGAAGGGAGGTTGTTTGTCATGGAACTCCCTTGAAGCCCATTTTGATCTTAGTTATCATTTGTTCTGACACAAACCAGCATTCCTTCCCTGTCTCCTGGGACAAGCTGGGTTTGGAAACATTCCCTTTACCTTGACCTGGATGCAACACAATTTCCTATACATGGTGGCAGTCATATATGGGTACACATGACTATCTCTTCCTTGCCCTTTATCATTTTTTTGGCACCTGTTAAAAGGCACGAGCATCTGTTTCATTTTGCAGCTGCTTAAGATGCACCTCATATGTAAGTTTTCCTTTGTAAACTCTACTAATTAGCACACAGGTGAGGCCAACCTGCCTCTTCAGTCTTTCCCACTTCCAGATGTGGGTTTTCAATCTCAGGGCCTTTCCCTGGGTCTTCATGTACAAATATAAGCTCAAGTGGTAAGGCGTTAAATCATGCAAAAGAAGGTGGTCTAGTATACAATGGCTAAGAACTTAGGCTGCCTGGCTCCTTGGATCATTCATTTCACAAACATTTATTATACACCTACTATGTGCCAGGCATTATTTTAGGTGCAGTCACTAAGATAGGATCATGGCTTTCATAATGTTTCAGGCTAAGTTGAAAGAAATAAACAACATATAAGTGTTAACATAGCAGATGGCAATGAATGATGTAAAGAAAGCAAAATAGGGTAACATGACAGAGGGGCTGGGGACTGTTTAATTACAGTAGGGGAGGAGTCAGGGAAGACTCCTCCATAGAAGTGACTTTTAAGCTACAACCCAAAGAATGAGAATAAACCAGTGTGGGGACTTCTGGGAGACACATTCCAGACAAACATTGCATTTACCAGTTGTAACCTTGAGAAGTTTCTTATTCCCAGCAGGACATGGTGTTCTCACTTACAAAATGGGGGTAACAAAAGGCCATTGCTAGAACTGGATGCTGTAAGTCATATGAAACCCAGCATGCTGAGTGAGACTGAACCATACGAAATTAATGAGACCATGATTGTTATAGTGGTGGTGATGGAAATGGAAGGAAGTGGATGGTGGTCTGAGAGAGGCAGGATGGGGCTATGTTATGGGCACATGTGGGGCTGAGACAGAACAAAGTGGTAAGAATGGCTTCTGCTGTCTGTATTGAGCTTGAAGGATGGTGGTGCGGTACCAACCTCCTGCAGGATGAATAAATGGGCTTTGGGATGAGAACAAGTTTTATTTTGGGGAGTGCTAAATCTAATATTACTGTTAGATATCCAAATGGAAGTGTTGAGTTGGCAAATAAAAATTACAAGTCTGAAGCTCACAAGGGACGCTTACACAAGACATATGAACTTGAGCATTGTCAGCCTACAGCTTGAATTGAGGACAAGCTGAATGGGGACATAGACAGAATACAGGGAGAAAGAAGATAAGAAGAGATGGAGATTGAGCCTCATGGACTCTGTAACACACACATGCACACACATGCATGTGGGCATGCCCACATACACACTATGGACAATGATCTGGGTATCCTGATTATTTGAATTCTGTCCCTGACCTTTACAACCTTTGCAACTTTGGGCAAGTCACCCTACCTATCTGAACCACACTTTCCTCACTATGAATAGGAGAATGTTATATATAGCTCAAGGCTTTTATGAGGATTAGAAATGATTTGAACTAATTCCCCTGGGCACACCCTAAGGGCATTACACATTAGAGCAGATCTGGGGGCTGTTTTTCCTCCTATACCCTCTCTGATCACCCAGACTGTATCCCCAACTCTGCACTTCCTTGATTCATACTTCATACCACGTTCTTTCTTAATCTCACTCCAAATCTCCAACAGCAAAAGTCAGATCCTTGATAACTCTCTGTGGGGTTTCTTTGATTTCAGATTTTCCTCTACTTTTCTGCCTCCTAGTAATATCTGGTTCATCTGAGCAATCTGCAAACTTCTCATGTGGAAAAAAAATAAGACTATTTGGGATGAGCCATTTTCTAAGCTGCATGCTAATAAGTAGTGTTCTTATTGTTATTATATTTGCTTTCATATCAGCAAGCATTCTGATTAGATTGTATAGATAGGGGACAATATTAGCCAGTGGTGTGAAGAAAATAAAAGCTATTCTTAGAATATCTCTCTTTTGATTAGACCATAATGCTTATTGGCTAGTTGATGATGTTAGTAGATAATCTTGAGATGATATCAGGGGGTGTTTGAGGAAAGCTGTAGGAGACAAATGAGACTAAATGATTACACACAGTAGAATGTTATCTGTGACCCTTTCATGTAGGCCTTCTGCAACTATTACATGCCCCTACCAGTGCTTCCTACATATGACCTGTACCAGGTGCTTCTAAATATTGTGCATGACCAGGAGTAACATGACTAAGAATCTAGATCCACACAAAGTGGGTTCAAATATGGTCTTTTCCATTTCCTACGTGACCTTGGGCAAGATACTGATCACTCTAGGTATCCATGCCCTCATCTATAGCATGGGGGAAATGGTACCACCTGCCCCATATTATAGCTGCATTATAAGGACTAAATGGGATAGTCATCTAAAAGAATAAGGGTTTTAGTTGCAATGTGGTAATTGCTCTATAAATGTCAGTTTCAGGGTTTTTAAAAAGATTTTATTTATTATTTTTCAGAGAAAGGGGAAGGGAGAGAGGAAGAGAGGGAGAGAAACATCTAGGGTTGCCTTTTACCTGCCTCCAGCTACAGACCTGGCTGGAGATCTGACTTGCAACCTAATTATCTTGCCCTGGATAGGGAATTGAACCAGTGACCTCTGGGTTTGCAGGCCAGCGCCTTATCCACTGTGCCACCAGCAGGGTTTATAAATGTCAGTTTTTATCATCTTATTTATCATATTATGTAAGGCAGGTGCTAATATTTTGTCTTTCTCTTTTTTTCCAAATTACCCAAACAGAAGCTCAAAGAGGAAAAAAGATTCTACTATACTTCATTGTCTTTCAAGACAAAAAAGAAAGAGCTGATATGATGTGAGAATACTTATCCTTGAAAATAAAGATTTCATGGAACTTGATGTTTACTTTCTAATATTTGCCTCAAATTCCTCATTTGTAAAATGGGGATAATAAAAGTACACCTCATAGGGTTACTTTAGGCCTGAAGGACATAATGCAGGTAAAGCACTCAGTCCTGCATCTGAAACACATTCCTTCAGAAATTTAGAGGCAAGTATCTGACCTAGGATTTCATATAAATCTTCCCTAATTGAGGCCAGCGTTCTTTCTGTTGTTCCCGTAACTTGACTATATGGTGGAAAACAGGAGCCCGAACCATCATGAAGAATTATAACCAGGGAGAACCAAGATGGCAGAGGGGTAGGTGGAGCAACACCAATTTCCTTCCAACACCAAACTGGAATTGCAACTTAATTGGGGAGAAACCATCCAGAATAACCAACAGAACACCAACCGGAGAGATGTCTTATTACCGAGGACAGAACAGAAGAGGCTGATTCATTACAACATGACCAAGGTGCCAGAAACCGACCACTGATCACAGACTGATTGGATTAACAACTAAAAGGATACAAAGGCAGTGGATCTTTAATAGTCTCCAACTGGCTCACTAGGCCCAGACTGGGACACGAGATGACATTACCAAGCACAGAGCCAGGAAGTAAAAAAAGTGCACCTCTACAGCACAGAAGGTCACACCACTGAAACAGTAAGTCAAAGCAGACCAATCCAAAGAGCAAAAACAAACAAGAGTCACCTAAAATGGGGAGACAAAGAAATAAATCCTCAGTGACAGGAAAGGAGGAATCCCCAGGAAGAGTACAAAATGAAATAGAGGCTAGCACACTATCAGACATGGAATTCAAAATAATGATGATAGAGAAAGAAGCTCAATGAGCTCAAAGAGTTCAAAGAAAACTACAAACAACTCCAGGGGAACTATGAAGAACTTCAGGGATGCTACAAGGAATTTACTGAAAACTACACCAGCATTAAAAAGGACATAGAAACAATCAATAAAAGCTAGGATAAAATTAAGAATACAATTTCTGAATTGAAGAACACAGTAGAAAAAATCAAAAGCAGGCTAGAGGAAGCAGAGGATCAGATAATCGAGTTGGAGGTCAATGCAGAAAAAAAATCCCAGGCAGTGCAAAAAAATGAAAAAAAGACTGAAAAATATGAAGATGTTTTCAGAGAGCTGCAGGACAACATGAAATGCAATAACATCCATATTATAGGACTACCAGAAGGAGAAAGAGAGGAGCAAGGGATAGAAAACCTCTTTGAAAAAGTAATGACAGAAAACTTCCCTAACTTAAGGAGAGAAAAAGTCATACAAGCTCAGGAAGCACAGGGAGTCCCAGAGAAGAAGAACCCACACAGGCCCACTCCAAGACATATCATAATTAAAATGGCAAATTTCAAAGACAAGGAAAGAATTCTAAAAGCACCAAGAGAGAAACAGCTAATAACATACAAGGGAGCTCCAATAAGGTTATCAGCTGATTTCTCAATAGAAACACAGCAAGCCACAAGGAATGGCAAAAAATATTTCAAGCAATGAAAAATAAAGGCCTGCAACCAAGAATACCAAGCCAAGCTGTCATTCAAAATGGAAGGTGAAATAAGGAGTTTCCCAGACAAAAGAAAGCTAAAAGAATACATCTCCACCAAACCAGCATTGCAAGAGATGCTGAAGGGGTCTGCTTTAAGAAGATGAAGAATCTTCACCTCAACAGACTCTTAAATAGTTCAGGGGTTAGTTTAGGACCACATAGGAATTCAACCACAAGTTTAAAAAATAGCTAGAATACTATTCTACAAAATGATTTAAATCCTAGGGTTTTAATTTTTTACCTCAACTTAGTAGACATAATGTCTACTCTGGGGAGCACTGCAAGTGCCATTATTTATAAAGGCTTCAACTTGTAAAACACATGTAGAGGAAAAACAGAGGGTACTGAAAGAAGTAAGACCTGTGCACAGTCCCTCCTCCCCCCTCCAAAAAAAATCAATCTACTATTTAAGATGGAAAACTCCAAAAAAAAAAAAAAAAAAAAAAAAAAAAAAAAAAAAAAAAAAAAAAAAAAACGTTGTAGTTCCAGTACCTTAAAATAAAGTTGAGTTGTATTATTGGAAGGGGGAGGATCTGACTTAAAAACCAAATTCATTTTTTACTATGGGTTTGACGCTGTCTTAGGACAGCTTACACAAAAAAATGAGTTCTGCAATACACCATTTCTGTGATATATTTCACAAAAATAGCATTCCAGAGTAAAATAAGAAAGAATAAGAAAACTGCCTAATTTGCTACAATATATCTGAAACAATATCATTTAACATGTAATAATTATATAAGCTATTGGCATACTTTAATTTTTTTGTATTAATTCTTCAAAATCCAGTATGTACTTTAAATATGTGTAAAAATATGTATGTGTGTAAATGTATTTTTGCATGTGTTTGGTAATATTGCAATTCATGTATATAAAAAAAAGAATTGTAACCAATTGAATTATGTGGAATTCTAGGATACTTCACATGAACCTAAGAACCATGCACATCCATGAGTGGGTAGATGGATGGATGGACAGAGCAAGGAACCACATGACTAGCCTGTTGACTTGCCATCTGTGTTCAACAACACACATTCACATGTTCAGCTAATACCTGTTGGAGCTCTTAGAAGTGTCACAATAGAGATACTAGAAGGAGAAGAAGAAGAGCAAGGGATAGAAAACATGTTTGAAAAAGTAATGATAGAAAACTTTCCTAACTTGATGGAAAAAAGTCACACAAGTTCAGTAAACACAGAGGGTCCCAATCAAAATGAACCAAAAGAAGCCCAATCCAAGACACATAATAATTACAATGGCAAAATTTAAAGACAAAGAGAGAATCTTAAAGGCAGCAAGGGAAAGACAGCTAGTAACACACAAAGGAACTTCAATAAGGCCACCAGCTGATTCTCAACAGAAATATAAGCCAGAAGGGAATAGCAAGAAATATTCCAAGTAATGAGAAGCAAAGGCCTGCAACCAAGACTACTCTACCAAGCAAGGTTCCCATTTAAAATGGAAGGCAAAATAGGGAGTTTCCCAGACCAAAAAAAGAAGAAAAAAGATCCTGAAAGAATACGTCTTTACCAAACTAGCATTGCAAGGTATGCTAAAGGGATTGCTTTAAGAAGATGGAGAGAGAGAGAGAGAAAGAGAGAGAGAGAGAGAGAGAGAGAGAAGGAGAGAGAGAGAGAGATAGGGTTGAGGGGCACAGGTACAAAGGGAAAATAGCAATGAATAAGTACTTATCAATAATAACCTTAGCCCTGGCTGGTAGCACAATGGATAAGGTGCCGGCCTGAGAACCCAAAGGTCGCAGGTTCGATTCCCCAGCCAGGGCACATAACCAGGTTGCAAACTAGGTCTCCAGTCAGGTCTGTGGCTGGAGGCAGGTGAAACGCAACCATGCATTGATGTCTCTCTCCCTCTCTGCTTCTCTCCCTTCCCCTCTCTCTAAAAATAATGAAATAAAATCTTTAAAAAAAAGATTAAAATAATAATAATAATAATAACCTTAAATGTAAATGGATTAAATACTCCAATCAAAAGACATAGGGTAGCTGAATGGATAAGAAAACATGATCTACATTTATGCTATCTACAAATGACCCACCTCAGAACAAAAGATTTGCACAGACTAAAAGTTAAGGGATGGAAAAAATATTTCAAGCAAACAGACATAATAAAGTAGGGGTAGCAACACATATCATACAAAATAGACTTCAAAACAAAAGCTATAAAAAGAAACAAAGAAGGACACTACATAATACTTAAGGAAGTAACCCAGCAAGAAGATATAACTCTTGTAAACATATATGCACCCAACATAGGAATACCTAAATACATAAGGAAAATTCTGAAGAACTTCAAGAAATATATCAAGGCCCTGGCTGGTGGCACAGTGGATAAGGTGCCAGCCTGTGAATCCAGAAGTCACTGGTTCAATTTTTAGCCAGGGCACACATAACCAGGTTGCTAGCCAGGTCTCCAGCCAGGTCTGTGGCTGGAGGCAGGTGAAAAGCAACCCTGTATTGATGTATCCCTCCCTCTCTGTCTCTCTCTAAAAAAATAATAAATAAAATATTTTTAAAAAGGAAATATATCAACAGCAACACACTCATAGTAGGGGACCCCATTGTTAACAATGCATAGATCTCCCAAGCAAAGAGTCAGCAAGGATATTGTGACATTGAACAACACACTAGATCAAGTAGACTTAATTGATATATATAGAACTTTTCACTCCAAAGAGGTAAAATACACATTCTTTTCAAATACACATTTGAACATTCAAATACACAATGGAACATTCTCAAAGATAGATTACATGGTAGGACACAAGACAAACCTCAACAAATTTAAGAAAATTGAAGTCATATCAAGCAAATTCTCAGATCACAATGTTTGAAACTATAAGCCAACCTCAAGGAAAAAACTCAAAGATATTCAAATACGTGGAGACTGAATAATATACTATTAAATGATGAATGAGTTAATGATGAGCTCAAGGAAGAAATCAAAAAGTTTCTGGAAGCAAATGAAAATAAACACACAGTAGCTCAAAACCTATGAGACCCAGCAAAGGCAGTACTAAGAGGGAATTTCATAGCAATAGAAGACTACCTAAAAAAGAGAAAAATCTCAAATAAACAAATTAACCCTACATATTCAAGTACCAGAACAACAACAACAAACAAAGCCCCAAGTGAGTCAAAGGAAGGAAATAAGATCAGAGCAGAATTTAATGACATAGAGGCTAAAAGAACAATTCAAAGGATCAATACATCCAGGAACTGGCCCTTTAATAAGATAAACAAAACTAACACGCCTTTAACCAGACTCATCAGGAAAAAAAAAAGAGAGGGCTCAAATGAATAAAATCAGGAATAAAAGGGAAGTTCCAGCTAGAAATATGGTATGAATCATCTGTGTGACATGGCCACCAAAAAGACTCACATTTTCTCTGGTTATTTTGCCAGTAAAATGGGGCATGCATCCCTGTCTTTTCTGAAACTAGAGTATGACACATGCAATCTTGCATATCAGACGTTCAGGGAACTTTGTGTTTTGATGGTGTCCAGGATGCTGACCGGTAAATTTAAAATAGTGTCTGAGTATTTATTTCATTCCAAGAATTTGGTAGACTTTTCACACACCTAGCCTCTAATTTTTCTCCTGACCTGTTGACAAGGGGGATGGCAGCTCAGATATTTAAGTGACCTTTTGAAGGTGGTGTAACTTGTAAGAGGCAGAGGAGAAACTTTAATTTGTGTTAGCCTGACTCAAATGGTTATGCTTTTTCTACTATACTGAACTGTCTTTCAAAACAAAAGAGAAAAACAATAGGAGAATATTTAGTCTTAAAAATAAAGCTTTGGTGGAACTTGATGTTTATTTTTTGATATTTGCTTCAAATTCCTCATTTGGACAGTGGGGATGATAATAGTACCTACCTCATTGGGTCATTTTAGGCCTGAAGGACATAACTCGGGTAAAGCACTCAGACACATAGCCCTTCAGGGATGTTAGTTTTTATCATCATCATCATCATCATCATCATCATCATTGTTGAAATGAAATTAGGTTCACTCTGGATGAGTCCAGAAGACAAGATGAAGACAAATGGGTAGTTTGTACAGAGAATTTGGTTTGTCTCAATGGGTAGAGCTGACTCATAGTGCAAGGAACGGCCTTAGGAAGGGATGAGCTCTCCGTCACCAGAGCTGCCCAAATCTAGGCTAGACAGCCACTTATGAAAACAACATATGAAACATTTGCTCACCAAATTGAGTTATGTAACCTCCAGTGACCTTTTAAACAAAAAACCTGATTCTACCTCCTCCACCTGCTCTAAAATGATAATTTCTCTTGTGACATGGGGTAAATCTAGGGCACCTGTTCCAAAAATAGCCACAGAGTAAGGCAGCAGGAGGCTTTTATGTACGTCACTTTCCCTTAGACTCACTCTTCATGTATGTCACAAGGCCAGACAGGAGCAGGGAACTGACAAAAATCCTTCTGACTCATCCTTTGACTTTCTGCAGCATCTCAGCTTGAGCAGGTTCCACTACCACTTCTGACGCTGGTAGACCCAGCTTTCTGGCTGCCCCAAAGGGAGGGGCACCCTAACTCTGGCAAAGGCATCCCCCTAGGAACACTTGGCCTATTCCCTTTAAGGTACTGAGTCAGGATTTCAAAAAATTATCACTACTGGGAGAAAGCTGGGCTTCTGCCCTTAAGATCATAAGGCAAATTCACCCTGGATATCTCTGAAGGTCTTACATGGAGGATCATTTGACATGGAGCAAAATGAGAGCTCCTTAAAGATAGGAAATATATTTTATTCATCTTTGTATGCCTCATAGCTTAGTACAGGGCCTTTCACATGTACCTCCTCAATCAATAGATGAGGTAATGAGCAGATATTTGAATGATAGAATCTATTTATTTGACAAACATGGATCTACCATCTTTTAATTCAGTGTGGTATTTACAATATGGGGTGAAATTTAATACAATTGGTAGCATGTGGTTATAGACTTAAGAGGTATCTCCAGGCTAGAAAGAGTTTCAAAATTTATACAGGTACAACTGATAACTTTATTTCTCTGGCCAAGATTTGGATGGATGAAAGATCTGCTCACATGCAACAAAAAATAAGGGACATAAAAACAGTTGAACCACCTTAGATAAGTGAGGTTAGACATCTTTGGCACTCTCTCTCTCTCACTTTCCCTAGACAAAGCTGACATTTTATCATTAGCTCTTTTAAGCAGCCCTACAGTGAGGCCCAAGTGGTGGGAAACTGAGGCCTCCTGCTAATGGCCATGTGAGTGAGCTTACAGATCCTCTAGACCCTGTCAAACCTTAGATGACTGAAGCCCTGGTACCATCTTGGCTGAAAGCTCATGAGAAACCCTGAGTTAAAACCACCCAGCTAAGCTGCTTTCAAAATCCTGACCCACTTGAAGCTAGAATGTGTTAGTTGTTTGAAGCCACTAAATTTTGGGATAATTGGTCTTGTAGCAATGGACAACTAATGCAGTTTTCATTCCACTCTTAGTATTAAATGCTGTATTAGTTAGGGTCCAACCAGATGAGACACTAGGAGATGATAGATGATAGATTTGTTACATGGATTTGACCACATGCAATTGTGGAAACTGATTAAATAGTATCTGTAAGGCTGTTGCCTTCACGTCTAATGCTGAAGATGGAAGTCCACAGGAAGGTCAGCAGGGAGGGAGGATTGATGTAAAGGGGAGGGAAAGAGCAAGGGCACCATGGAATCCATGAGAATTAGCCTGGAACTCATGATGAGAAATTGAAACCCATATCAGTCCCCACTGCCTCCAGCCTTGATGAAAGGGATGTACTGCTGGAGGAGCTGGCACCCTTTGCCATAGAGCTCAACGCACACTTGTTTCAGAGTTGGAGAAGCTGAAAGGAACCCAGGAAGAAGTGGAGCAGTTGCAGGATGGTATTGACCCCACCCGGATGAGAGAACCAGAAGATAGATAGCATCATGTGCATGCTATCCTGACTTTCCAAGTGTAGAAACAAATGACTGCTTTCTCCCTCCAAATCTCTCTCCATTTCTGTGGTCCATCTTAACCAGGAAGTTGACACAGTACAAATCCAACATACTCTCCCAAGTGGCCTCATTCACAGCCACAGTTTTGTTTTGTTTTGTTTTTTTCTTTTAATTTTATTGTTGTTGTATTACATCCATCCCTTTTTTTCTCCCCTCTGTCCCCCTCCCCACCCACCCTTTCCCCCCAAAGTCAATCCCACCTGTTGTCCATGTCCATGGTTCCTTTATACTAGGTTCTTGTCTAAGCTGCTCCCCTTCTTTGCCTCTGCCTCCCCCTTCCCCCCTACCCCTTTCCTCCTGA
>PVIW01007222.1:0-75533 GCA_004026585.1 Noctilio leporinus | reverse complement strand
TGGCAATCATCAGCAAATCAACAAACAACAAGTGTTGGCGAGGATGAGGGGCAAAGGGAACCCTCATACACTGTTGGTGGGAATGCAGGCTGGTGCAGCCACTGTGGAAAACAGTATGGGGTTTCCTTAAAAAACTAAAAATGGAACTGCCTTTTGATCCAGCAATTCCACTACTTGGACTATACCCAAAGAATCCTGAAACACCAATTCCTAAGAACCTATGTACACCTATGTTCATAGTGGCACTATTTACAATAGCCAGGTGCTGGAAACAGCCTAAGTGCCCATCAGTGGATGATTGGATCAAAAAACTTTGGTACATTTACACAATAGAATTCTATAGAGCAGAAAGAAAGAAGGAATTTGTACCCTTTGCAACAACATGGATGGAACTGGAGAGTATTATGCTTAGTGAAATAAGCCAGTCAGTGAAGGACAATTATCATATGATCTCACCCATTACGGGACAATAATGAGCAAAACTAACAACAAGCAAAACAGAACCAAGTGTATGAATACAAGGAATAGGCCTGCAGTGGTCAGGGGAAAAGGGATTGGGGGGAGCGGGGAGGCAGAGGCAAGAAAGGGGAGCAGCTTAGACAAGAACCTAGTATAACGGAACCATGGACATAGACAACAGAGGGGATTGACTTTGGGGGGAATGGCTGGGTGGGGAGGGGGACACAGGGGAGCAAAAAGGGGATGGATGTAATACAACAACAATTAAAAAAAAAAAGAAAAGAAAAGAAAAAACCTTTAGGCAGGGTTTAAAACATGACCAAAGGCATTTTCAGAACCTCCAAAAAGTTTCCATTTTAAACACTAATATTATATGCAAATTAAATCTTTTTTGTCAAATATTGGAGCTTTAAAAAATTATGTTCAATTACTAGCACTATGAAACAATTGCTTTATATTTTATTACATAAACCTTAAAGAAAGAAGTTTTATATTATGAAAAGAATCTAAATGTCATTTAACTCTCTAAATGACAAAGCCTTTGTATGATTTTGAGGCAAAGGCATTATATGGGAAGATCCCACACTGAAGTTTTGAATTCATGCAAATGATAGAAAAATAGTATCATTATGCTTCATGAAGAAGGCTAAGTAGTATTTGAATCTTTCCTCCTATTCTTTGTAATCACTAAGTGCATTTAGTGCCTCATCTTAAATAGCTGTGAGACCAAAACTCAGAAACTATGAATAAAGCCATCAAAGAGTATTCAGGAATTAGAATCAAAAGATAGAGGAATAATTTAGACCTGAGTCACCCCTGGATCCACCTATGCCTGAAACTAGCTTCATAAAAGGACCTCCAAGTTTCATGAGTTATAAAAAGTCTAGATATGCTTGAAATTGAGTTGGTTTAGTTGTTTGTATCAAACTGCCTTTTAGGAATGCATACTCTGAGAAAGTATAGAATTATCACAAAGCTAATACCTCATCATGATGTATGCTTATCATTTACTATTTTAAATGCACTAATATCCAAAAAAGTGGTAGAATATTAAAATATGTCATTGTTCCCTGGATGGTGGCTCAGTGGATTGTCATTGGCCTGTGAACACAAAGGTTGCTGGTTCGATTCTCAGCCAGGACATATAACCAGGTTGCAAGCCACGTCTGTAGCTGGAGGCAGGTGAAAGGCAACCATACATTGATGCTTCTCTCCTTCTCTCCCTTCCCCTCTCTCTGAAAAGAATAAAATCTTTAAAAATAAATAAATAAAATATGTCATTATATAAACTTAATGAGCAAAGAAATTCTATATATATGAAAATAATATGCTTTGCAAACCAGTTCCTAATTTCAGCTTACCACAGTTGATCAAATATACAGTACATTTTTATGTGGATAATATGGTGGTCTGAGTGATCCTTCCTTGCAATTGCTAACTAGAGCTTATGTCATATTTTTATATTAGGACCTCTGCGAAACAGCCCTGAGAAAAAATAACAAAGCCCTGGCTATCAGTGGATAGCCACCAGCCTGTGAACCCAAAGGTTGCTGGTTCGATTCCCAGTCAGGGCACACGATCAGGTTGCAAGCCAGATATCCAGCTAGGTCCTTAGCTGGAGGCCGGTAAAAGGCAACCATACATTGATGCTTCTCTCCCTTTCTTCCTCCCTCTCTGCTGTTCTCTGAAGATGATGAATGAAATCTTTAAAAATACATAAATAAAAATAAAAATTAAAATAATGCATATTTACAAGATGGGAGAAATCTCTGAGGCTGCAGAACATAGCATTAGTGTGCCTGCTACCTGACTCTGTTATGGTTACTCTTTGCCATTCTTTGCCTTTTGTTTTTAATCTCTAATCAGATTTAGTGAGCAAATAATTAGAAACAATCACTTAGGATTCTATTCACCAGAATATTATTATTTTACATTAACTAAGCTTTTAAGAGATAGTGGATTTCTTTGGGGGATAATTGCTATTTACCATTTCTCTTTGCTGACCATCAAATAGAAAGTTTTAGGTCTATCTCAGAGCTAAAGCCCAGGCTAAACACTACAAGATTAAGAGATTTTAAGGAACACATCATTATCTAAGCAATGAAACATAGAAAACCAAACATTAGAGCATTCCTAGGTCTGAATCAACAAACAGAACAGTTTTCACTTAAATGATGTGTTTAAACAATTCAAAGTAGAATTATTTTAGGCAATTTACAATATTGGATGCTTTCTGGGAATATCAGTCCTGTATGTAATTGTGGATCTGAAACTGACTGTGTGGTGAGCTCTCCAAATGAACATCTTTTAATTCAACAGAAAGAAAGAAGAGTAGTGCATAAGTTGGGTGTGTGATAAGTAAGCTCTCAGGCAGTTACCAGCTACATGACCTTGGTAAATAACAAACTTTACAATTGCAAATATCTGTAAGAAATTCTCATCCATAATTTCAGGATTGTATTAGAATAAAGCCTATTTTGAGGATTATTTTGAATAGTACATGTAACAAATAATAATGACTATAATTACCAGAATGTTATAAAAATAAGAGAATTTTTAAGTACTAGTGATTTTTTAAATTATTGTGATTATTGTTATTTACATTAAATGACAAAGATGCAATGTTGAGATAAATAAGTTAAATTCCTGTCTTTATGTACTTATATTCTCTAGAGGAAACTTCTTGCTATTCTTTAAAAGGTACAAAATATATTATCTGTGTGCTATAGTTAAAATATTTGAAATATTGAAATACTGAAAAACTATCCTATAATGTAAGGGTGATTTGGAGATCAAAAGAGCAGGTAAAATGATGACTTAAAAGACAATTATTTTCAAAAATATGGAGAACTAGGTAGTCTAAAAATTCTTTCAATATACATCATTTAAAAGTTATAAACAAATGTGTAACTTTGTGTGCACATATGTATGTGTGTGTGAATTTACCTTGTTTAGTGGATGGACATATTGCAGGCTATCCTTCAAAGGATGCTAAAACTGAGGAGTAAAGATTTGACAAGAAATAGGATATGTGAGTAGTTTCAAAATATTCTCTATTTAACTAGTTAAAAGTGGGAAATAATTTTTTAAAAATGATTTTAACATGCATACCTTTATTGAATTTAAATGGGCAAATCTAGAAGTTATCATATAGTTATGAAAAAATATTTGTACTGCATTTATAGGCAATAGTATGAAAGTTTATCATTCTTTATTTTTATTTTATTGAGGTTTTATTACATCCATCCTCTTTTTCCTTTCCTCTGTTCCCTTCCCCTCCCACCCACTCCACCACAAAGTCAAATCCACTTGTTGTCCATGTCCATGGTTCTTCCATACTAGTTCCTTGACTAAACTGCTCCCCTTCTTTGCCTCCTCCTCCCCTCTGCCCACTGAAAGTCTATTCATTGTATTCATGTATCTGGTTCTGTTTTGCTTATTTGCTTTGTTCATTATTATCCTATAATGGGTGAAATCATATGGTATTTGTCTTTGACTGACTGGCTTATTTCACTAAGCATAATACTCTCCAGTTCCATCCATGTTGTTGCAAAGGTTAGGAGTTCCTTCTTCCTTTCTGCTGTGTAGTATTCCATTGTGTACCAAAGTTTTTTGATCCAATCATCCACTAATGGGTACTTAGGCTGGTTCCAGCACTTGGCTGTTGTAAATAGTGCTGCTATGAACATAGGGGTACATAGGTTCTTATGAATTGGTGTTTCAGGGTTCTTTGTATATAGTTCCTAGTAGTGGAATTGCTGGATCAAAAGGCAGTTTCATTTCTAGTTTTTTAAGGAAAGAAGAACTATGTAGGAGGAATCACAATACCAGGCATCAAACTATACTATAAGGCTACTATAATCAAAGCAGCCTGGTACTGGCATAAGAATAGACATATAGATCAATGGAACAGAATAGAGAACTCAGAAATAAACCCTGAATTCTATGAACAATTAACATTTGATAAAGGGGGAAGGAACATAAAATGGAGTAAAAACAGTCTCTTCAACAGGTGGTGTTGGGAGAACTGGACAGCAACATACAAAAAGATAAAACTAGACCACAACTTATACCATACACCAGAATAAACTCAAGATGGATAAAGGACTTAACCAGTGCCACCACAAAGGTCCTGGAGAAAAATATAGGCAGTAAAATTTTAGATCTCCTACACAGAAACGTGTTTACTGATACCTTTGCTAAAGGGCAAAGGAAACAAAAGAACAAATAAACAAATGGGACTATATCAAATTGAAAAGTTTCTGTTCAGCTCAAGAAAACACCAGCAAAATTAAATGAGAACCAACTGTATGGGAAAACATATTTGCCAATGATACCTCAGACAAGGGTTTGATATCCAAAATATATAAAGAACTAATGCAACTCAACACCATGGAGACAGACAGCCCAATTAAAAAATGGGGAAAGGACTTGAACAGACAACTCACTGAGGGAGACATACAAAGGGCCCAAACACATATGGAAGAATGCTCAACATCACCAGCCATCAGAGAGTTGCAAATTAAAATCACAATAAGATACCGCCTCTCTCCTGTCAGAATGGCAATCATCAACAAATCAACAAACAACAAGTGTTGGCGAGGATGTGGGTAAAAGGGAACCCTGGTGCACTGTTGGTGGGAATGTAGGCTGGTGCAGCCACTATGGAAAACAGTAGGGAAATAACATTTTTCAATGGAGAAATCTGATGCAAAGTAATCAAGGTTGATGTATAATGGGATGAACCAATTTCATGTACCTCCTGAAGGACAATGCTGAACCAACATAGAATTACTACCAAGAATGCATAAAATGTGTATGTGTGTATAATCAGATATAAGTTCCTATCTGTATTATCAAAGTAATGTCTTGTGCTTATCAAAAAATAAATTTTATGAAAGACAAAGAAAGGTTACAAATCCAGAATGTATAAATAAATGCCTTCTAGGAATGAACCCTGGAAAGGAGAACAAGGGAGGGAATGAATTACTAAAACAGGATTTGAGAATAATTGATGCAATCTGAATAAGGTTTGCATATTAGATAAAAAGATAAAAAGAATATGTCAAGTTTAATATTCAACTTTTTAAAATTATTTTATTTATTTTTAGAGAGAAGGGAAATTGCAGAGGCAGAGAGGGAGAGAAACATCATTGTGTGGTTGCCTTTCACCTGCCTCCAGCTAAGGACTTGGCTGGAGGCCTGGCTTGCAACCTGGTTGTGTGCCCTGACTGGGAATTGAATCAGTGACCTTTGGGCTTGCAGGCTGGCGCCTTATCCACTGTGCCACCAGCCAGGCCAATTTTAATAATAAACTGTGATTATGTAATTGAATATTCTTAATTCTTAGAAATACAGATGTATTTATGGGTAAAGTGCTACATCTCTGCAAATTTTCTCTAATGATTCAGGACCAAATGTGCAGGTACCTGTGAGTGTGTACGTGTGTGTTGTTTTTTATGTTACTGGGGATGCACTGATATACAGGTACTCCATGTGTAACAGTGGGAGTGAAAGTTAGACTTGAGCAATGTGTTTTTAAAGCTTATATAAATTTGTATTTTTCTGAGTTTGCAACTTTCCCACCAGGAATTTATTCTAGGAAAGCAATTATGAAAATGACCAAGATGAACTAATGAAAATATTTGTAGTAATCAGAATTCTAATATGACCCACAATCAGGTATAATCTCCTCTCCTGGGATATGGGTGAGACCTGTGACTATGATGAGCTGTAACTCTGTGATTACATTCATTGCTGGCAGTAGAGAGATTATCTGAAGTGAGATTAACACAATCCACTGACCTCTTAATGAGCAAAGAGGATTTTTTCTGATTGGTCGAAGATGACAGAGAGATTCAGTGAGCGGCAAAATGGACATCATGTGGCAATAACCAAAAGTGGCATCTAGAAGCTCAAAGTGCTCCCAACTGATAGGAAAATGGGACTTCAGTCTTTCAACTACTAGGAAGTGAATTCTGCCAACAGCTAGTTAACTTGGAAGATGATCCCAAGCCCCATATAAGAACTACAGTCCTGGTATTGTTTTTTATTGCAAGTAACTGGAAACCTCCTGTATGACTAGCCATAAAGACCATGTAAGCAAAAGATGATACGGTATACAGTAATTAATTTACATCTGCAAATTAATTTACATCTGTAAAGCCTATACACAGCATATGTCAGAGCTGTGTATAAAATTCTCTGTGTGTATATTTTTATGTACGTGTGTTTTATACAAAATGGATCAAAGTAGGTTTAGCATTGTTTGTAAGGGAAATAATACAAAAATTAATAAAGACCCCTGGCTGGTGTGGCTCAATGGATTGGCACCAGCCTGTGAACCCAAAGATTGTGGGTTCAATTCCCCAGCCAGGGCACATAACCAGGTTGCAAGCCAGGTCTCCAGGCAGGTCCGTAGCTGGAGGCAGGTGAAAGGCAACCATACATTGATGCTTCTCTTCCTTTCTTCCTCCCCCCCTGCCCTTCTCTCTGAAAATACTGAATAAAATCTTTTTAAAAAATTAATAAAGAATAAAAGAATAAACTCTGTGTTTTGTGTACTCACAACTTACTATTGCCCAACCCTGTATTGCATATTGTCATGGGTTAAATTGTGCCTCTCAAAAGGCATATTTGAAGACTTGACCTCTAGTACTCTAGAGTGTAACCTTATTTAGGAATAGGGTGTTTGGCAGATAAATTCAAGTTAAGATGAGATCATTAGGGCCCTTAATCCAATATGGCTAGTGTCCTTATAAAAAGGAAATTATTTGGACTCAGAGGCAGACACTCTTGAAGGGAAGATCATGTAAAAACACAGGGAAATCAGCATCTACAAACCAAGTAATGTCTGAGGTTACCAAAAGCTATGGAGAGATACAGCACTTTTCCTCAATTCTCAGCAGGAAGTAAACCTGCCAACACCTTGCTTTTGGACTTCTAGACTTCAAAACTGTGAGACAATGCATTTCTGTTGTTTAGATTACCCAGTTCATGGCACTTGGCTATGGCAGTCAGGAAACTAACACTCACCCTTATGTGCTCATGTTGATTAAACTACAACAAAACTTAAGTGACTATCTTAGTAGTTAGGAATTTTAGCTATTCAATAAAACACTAGTAACTTATAAACTTATTTCCTTTCTTAATATTCCTTTTTCTGAATTTAACCTTATATCTACCTTGTGACATTTCATAGCTTATGTGTAATTTGTGTGTATGTCATTTTTTTCTAATATTTGATATAGACATGACTAAAACAGCAGTTTTCTCTTTCTACTGGAGAAAAATTAATGAGCTACTAATATTGAATAGTCACAAATTTTATTATAAAACTTCAATTCATTGTCTAATAAACTGATAGTTTTTTACTTTGGCAAAGAATATTCATATCTGCCCATGTTGATTCAATTACCTAATAATCACTTAAGGATTCAGTAAAAACTCAACATTTGCTACAAAAAATGCTAGTGGAATCTAGTGGGAATAACACTAGGCATCAGACAAGTGATTATAAAAATATATGAGTAGCCTCATGATGGAAAACTTACATGACTTATGTGGAACTAACAAGTTAAAGGTGAGAAAAAGTGATTTGTGAAGGTGACGTTTTCTGATTTATGCAGGATAAGAGGAAATTAGGTGCAGAGAAGGTTGGGGGCTGTTTGGAACGTTGATTACAAATAGAATGTATATCAGTGGACATAGTTCTGTGATCTTGGTTAAAACACCCAAAATAATGGTTATGATACCCTTGTCTGTTAAAGGCATGACTTCTTTTGACATCAATCTTGATTTTTTAAGACATACTTTTCAAATCTGCATTTTCTGTTAAGAATAAATCTCATTAACTGCTCCACTCCAAATGTCTATTTCTGTCACTGCAAATTTATATAGGGACAGCTATACATTATTAACAAGCTATGAAAAGTCACTGGCTGAATGTCACCAAAGCTGAGATATAGCTGCACCTTGGGATTCATACAGCAAACAGTTTAGTTTTAATCATCTTGGACCACAAGATGTCCTGGCATTTGAGCAGCAAACTTTTTTCTTTCTAAATTGCCCTGGAATCAGGCCTCTAGTATGTCAGCCATAATTTTCAGCTTAAATGTGATAGAAACTTTTACTTTTTTAAATTAAAAATGGAAAAAAATCAATCCATCAAAGACCTTATCGTTCATTTAATCAATGCTTACCTGCACCTTCTCCTCTCCTTCTGCCTCCTGCCAAAAAAGTGAGCAAGGGCAGCTATAAAAGTCTAGCATCTTGAAAACTGCCAGATTTATTTTTTTTGCTTTAACTGCCTTTCTGTTACATTAATACCAATGACAGATGACCTTACTTAAGCACATTAAGATAGGTAATTGAATTTACTGTAGTGTTTTTAATATTGATAAAATATGTAGGTTTCATACTTTAAAAATATACATTTGCATTTTTCTGTCTAAAAATAAGAGCATTACTCTATAGTGCCCCCAAATATATGTATTTATTAATATTTCATTTAAACTAGCTTGTACATGACATTATTAAATTTTATTAAGATCTACATTTTAGTTTTTATTTTTAACTATTATGAAACAACATAAAATATGATTTTTTAAACTAATACTAATTAGAAAAATGTAAAACAACCTATCAATAAGGGAAATGGTCACAGATAAAATTCTATCAAACAAAACTTGGCTTAATAAACTAAGTTGCATAACTTGTGAGACAGCAAATATGCTTCACATCTTCCCTAATTTTGTGCATAGGATAGCAAGCTATGGATGAGCAATTATTAGAAATAATCAACTTCTTCCTCTAGTTCCAAATTATCAGGACATAGATATATTTAGATGTAAACTTTGCTTCCTGTGTAATTCATTTTACTTTAAGTAGATAATACATAAATAGCTACAATCTTCACATAAAATGTAACCATTCAATAAAAGGAAATAATTAGGCCCTAAAGATCCTAAAAATACCTAGATTATGCAACTGAAATCATAAAGACATCCTCTGCACAGAGGCACTAGAAATCTAGAAATACAAATTCATCATTATTTAGTACCCCGTGAATAGCTGTTCTATTTTTCACAAACTAAAAAAAAAACAAAACAAAACAAAAACTGACTTTTTATAGGTCTCTGCCAGTTAGCTCTTATCTTATTTAAATATAGCCCTGGCTGGTGGCACAGTGGATAAGGCATCAGCCTGCGAACCCAAAGGTCGCTGGTTCGATTCCTAGCCAGGGCACATAACCAGGTTGCAAGCCAGGTCTACTGCCAGGTCCATAGCAGGAGGCATGTGAAAGGCAACCACACACGGATACTTCTCTTCCTCTCTCCCTTCCCCTCTCTCTACAAATAATAAAATCTTAAGCCCTGGCTGGTAGCACAGTGGTTAAGGCGCTGGCCTGTGAACCCAAAGGTCGCAGGTTCGATTCCCCAGCCAGGGCACATAACCAGGTTGCAAACCAGGTCTCCAGCCAGGTCTGGGGCTGGAGGCAGGTGAAATGCAACCATACACTGATGTCTATCTCCCTCTCTGCCTCTCTCCCATTCCCTCTTTCTAAAAATAATGAAATAAAATAAAATAAAATAAAAATCTTAAAATAAATAAATATATATATGTACATATTTTATATTTATATATATATATGATAAAGTCACATAATTCCTACAGTAAGTTTTTTTTTTTTTTAAAGATTTTATTTCATTATTTTTAGAAAGAGGGGAAGGGAGAGAGGCAGAGAGGGAGAGAGACGTCAATGTGTGGTTGCCTTTCATCTGCCTCCAGCCACATACCTGACTGGAGACCTGGTTTGCAACCTGGTTATGTGCCCTGGCTGGGGAATCGAACCTGCGACCTTTGGGTTTGCAGGCCGGCGCCTTATCCACTGTGCTACCAGCCAAGGCTATCCTACAGTAAGTTTATATGTGGAAATGAAAGTAGATGATGGCATGTAAACCTGGGGACAATATTGTTTCTTAAACAGTCTTATAATTATTGACACAAACATAAATTAATAATATTTTACTTTTATTTTGACAGGAAATATATCTAAGAAGTTGCCTATGCTTTTCTTTAGCTCTTTGACAAGTTGAAACCACCAATTTAATGTTTGCTTCTATTTCTTCCCCTTTATTCTAAAGAATATTCAAGCAATATTTGTCTACTACCTATAATGTATAGGACATGGTATTAAGTTCTGTACAATTATGAGCAAATGAACACAATACTTGCAGAAATGATAATCAAATTGCAGGAGAAAATCAAGAATCACACAAAACAATAAATGCTACCATGTTCTACAAAGTTGTCTGGTGGTAGATAAGTCAGTTTTGGTTGTTGGGAGGTGGAGGAAGGCTTCCTTATACTTTATACGGGGAGCCGGTACAGAGTTATCCTGGACAAGAGGCTTAATTCAGATTCACCATGGAATTTAGTAAAATAGCCTGACAGATTTGACTGGTTTATGTAAGATACACAAATTCTAAAAATCTTTCCAGGTCTGGAGTGTCTCAGTTGGGCTTCTCCAGAAACAGACCACAAGCAGTTTCAGTGGAAGTAGTTTTGGGGAAAATGTAGAAAATACCTAAAGTTGACTAAGTTGGTGGAGGAAATAAAATTTGCATTAGGTCAATTATTAATGTGGGCAATTAAAGAGTATTCCTCTGAGAAAATGCTCAACCATGAACAACAGACTTTAGAATTATGTCACATGATAAGGTTATCAAGTTAAGGTCCAGACAAACAAATCCTATCAGTTATTATGGGCCGCATCTTGGATTGGGGAGATACCAAGCTGATGAAGAATGCTAATTACTCAATATTATTCTTACATGCATTTATTAAGCTGTCTGTAACTATATTATTGTTTAAATGGTCTATGAACTAGTCCTAATATCTTTTACATTCTCTCATTAATTAATGAGTTCAATAAAGAATTTCATTCTTGTTCATTTATTTTGTATTAGAAACCTGCATCTACTTTGAAAAACAATTTAATTAGTCTGTGAAACATATTTAGCACTCTATATCCACTTCATGTTTTGAGTGTAACTGCTCTAGACATTTTCTGATGGGAACAGAGATTTCTTCTGTTTTAACACACCACTAGCAGGCTACAGTGTGCATCCAAGAAAAAAAAAATTGTCTACTCCGCAGAGAGAGATTTTTTTTTAAAGTCAATTAGATCAAAAATGGTGCTTTTCCAAATAAATAACTACACCTTCTAAAGTTACTAAAGTTATCTTACTAAAATTCAAAATTAACCATAAATTTAGTAGTCATTGTATATTCCTGTAAACAAATAAAAAAGTCCTATATTCTTATGAAATATACCATCATTAATGAGGGAGAATTTCTCAGTTTTCATTCTTATGAATTCATAAAAGCCTAAGTGAGGAAGTCATTAACTAGCTATTACTTCACGTCAGTTTTCATAGGGTTAGTAAGTGAATTTATCATGGAAGGCTAAGTTATGCTGTTTCAATCTGAGGAGGCTCAGATTCACAAAAACTTATTTCTTGCTTATGAGAGAAATCCATCAAAGGGCTCTTGGGGCAATACTCCATCACAGTCCTTTCTCAGAACCCAGGGAACCCAATAATCCTATCAGCAAAAGAAGTTAGCTCTGCAAAGTTTTACACTAGCATTAATATTTCCCTGCTAAAGGGATATATATCATTTGAGCCAAACTCGGCCAAGAACGTTAATGTTGATTTATCCAAACAGAAGTACAATTAAACCATGTACCTGGGAAAGGGAAAAACTGGAATATTTGACAAAAAGTTATGAGTACCATGACATAAAATAAGGTGAATATACCTGTATCAATTTCTATAATCTATATCTATTCATAGGTATATTTCTCTGAGTCTAAAAAAGTATGCATGAAAAATTTAAACTATACACAAACACACACAAAGCTGAAACTGTAGAACCATGTTACATCTGCAATAATGTAAACTTAAAGTTTTCTTAAATGACACACTTTTTTTGCTAAAACTCTGACATTTTAATAATGTTTTGGCATTTATAAAGTACTGCACTTGGGCTTTTCATATAATTAATTAGTAAATTCATAAAAACATGCTTTTAATAAAATAGTAAAATAGACTTTTGTGGGTTAACAAGGAATAACCTGAGGAAATAATGAAAGATTGAGGGAGAGAGGATAAAAGCAAAGCATAATTAAATTATAGTAAGTGACTTGCATAAGGGATTTATCCAAAATTGGATTTCAAGCTATTCTAGTCTAAATCAAATTTAGCTTTATACTTAGCTCAGAGAACTTTCTCTCTTCCTTGAGACTGTATTTTAGATTCTAGAATTTGTATAAAATTTAGACTCAAGCAAATTGCCCTAGCCACTATCAATATTGTTATTCTCAGCTTTTGGATGTTTCAAAAACACCATTTTTCTAAAATCACATTTATTTTATATGTAAATGTTTTAAACTAATGCCTGCTAATTAATTGTACATGGAAATTTAAAACAAATTTGGAAATCATTATTTTACTGACATAAGAAGTACAGTTAACATCTTCATGCTTTAATTTACCCATCTCTTATTAAGACTTTTTATGTTAATAGACATTTTGTTTTTGCCCATCCTGACCTCAGGCCCTGTGGCGTACAAAAGGCTATGTTGTAATTGTTTTCTAAAGTAAGGCCACCAATCTTCCCATAGTTACTAATGTCTAATATATTTATGTCTTTCTCTTCTAAAGACAATGTCTTGATTCCACTACTTATTACCCTATATGCTGTTTCCCTTTGTCATTAGTTTGTACTCATTGCTTTTTTCAATTTTTCATTTCCTTCCCAATCTGTGGCAACTTTTATTTGTAATTCTCGACAACTTTCATACCTAATTCTTAAATGAATTTATCTAATAAATTAACCAAATCTAATAAACACAAAAGTCAAAATTCTCTTCTAAATCCAACTTCTTCCTGAGATTTGGTGAAATAGATCAATCTTTCCTTCTTTATTCACTGTTAGTTTCCATGACATCCTATTCCAATCTCTTTCAATGTGTTTTTCTTTCATTGTTTCAAGCTCAATCATCTACTTAAATGGTTAAATGTTGTCCCATGGGCTCTAGGGTCTGCTTATTTTTTTTCCCTTTTTTTAACACCTTGCTAAGTGACAGTGCCTCCAAATAAATGTCACGTATAACCTACATGACAATTGATTCCCAACTTGTGTTTTCAATTCATACTGCTATCATTTAATTAAACCCATATGCTCATTTGTCATTTCATTATCTTCAAAAGGATAGTTTACATATACTGCAAAATGAACTTATATAATACCAAATTATCATACATTTCCAATCTAATTCCATCTATTCAATAGGCTATCTAAAATTGTTCTTTTCTCATTTTGTTCTGATCAATCTTTTCAGAGTATCTGTTTCTCGAACCTAGTCCAAACTCCACCATATTTACTACTACTAATGCTCTTTCCTAGAACACATTAAACTTTTAATCTTTTCCCCAGTTTTGTTTTTCCATTCCAATTTTTATCATCTAATCTTTCTAAATCCTAGATTATATTGTCTCTTTCATTTTGGAAAAAATTCCCCCCAAGAAAGATTTCTGATGTTTTTCCTTTTATTAGAAATCAGCATTATATTATTCTTAGTATCCAAAACTAAATTCAGTATACTAGATTACATGAGCTTTAATCAATCAAAAAACTAAGGTTAGAATGTAGATTCTGTGACTTCAAATACCAATATTATAAAATAAATGTATATATTTAACTTAAATTTAGTATTTTTACCATCATGAGACAGCATTTTCTTATTTCTACACCTAATTTTTTTTCAGATCCTTCTCTCTTATCTTTTATACAGAGAGATTTCATTGGATAAATATAGAGAATATTTATACTTCACTCTGGAAAGAGACAGATGTGAATCCTGGCCACTTAATGCTATTCATGTACTGCTTTCTCCACAATAGTGTTATCTACAAACTAGAAGTATTCCTTGCTTATGAGTAGATTCCAAAAGGTAGCACTACTGAGATGGGATATAGGTAAAGTGGGCACTAGTGGCTAAAATGCAATTTTTGAGATATTTATTAGAGAAGCTAGTACATAGGAAGAAAGACAAAATAAATCATAGCCAAGAAAAAATTAAAATGCATTAACCAGAGAAGCACTGCTAGATATTATTTTGCATCATGAGATAAGGTTCAAATTTGGATATCAAGAGGTAAGACAAGAAGAAATTACATTACAAAGTTGAGGTAGAATATGAATGGTATAGAGACATAATTTACCATTAAAGTCAGAAATGATTCCAGAGTATTTAAAGATCATTTAGTTTCTTTTATTGTGAACAGAATACCATAAATATAATCCTCTCTTATTTTTCTTCCAGATCTAATCATATCTGCATTTATTGATTATTGATTTTTGCCATTGATAATGGCAAAAGTTTTGGTAGATAATGTAGTTGGATGCATACAGATACAGGGTGTGGACAATAAATTGGCAGTAACTTTGCATCTCATTTCAGTGCTTATTTTGAAAAACTATGTTTCAAAGGTTATGATTTAACATTATTGTTTCAGATATAAAGTATTAAATTCTGAGAGCAACCATTATGTCAAAGAAATACGATGTTAGAGCAACCATCATTTCTGGACTGTGTGCAGGATGAACTGCTAAGGAAATTGTGAACTTCGATAACATCCCTTTACATACAGTTGACAATGTGAAGAAGGTGTATGATGCTGATCCTGATGGTGCCACACCAAGGAAAAGGTGTAAGGTATGCAAGGATCACACAAGTCCAGATATTGTACACAGAATCCAGAAGATCATCAATGAATATCCAGGAAAGTCAATGCACTCCACAGAAAGAGAACTGCAGATGTTGAATGCAATGGTTCATAAGATTATTGCTGAAGGTATCAGATACAGATTGTATGTTCTTAGAAGAGGCCAGTTCTATGACACAGCAGACAAAGGAAAGGCACTTAGAAAAAGCAAGGAAACTGCTAACATTGAAAAATCCCAAAGGAAAAAACCCTCTGATTTTCTTCTGATAAAAAGAATTTTCAGCAGGACCAAATAGTCAATAGAAGAAGAAACAACAGGTGGCTCTGTGAGAATCTTAATCAAGTCCCAATTGTATAGAAATGAAATTTCCTGTTACAGTGATGGTGTTAGGTGTCGTCAGCAATGAAGGAGATATCAATACTCTACATTTTTTTCCACAAGGCTTGAAGGTGACTGCTGATGTTTGCCTTGACATTTTGAGATAAGTAGTTGTCCCATGGATGAAGCAAGTTGCAAACTGACATCATTTTATCTTCCAACAAGATGGTGCACCACCACATAATGCCAAAAAGGTGAAAAAATGTCTCAGTGTCACCTGAATTCTGGTCAAAGGAAACCTAGCCACCTAGTTCACCAGATGCAAATCCTTTAGACTATTATGTATGCAGCATTTGTGAGAGAAATTAATAAACAACTGCATTTCAATAAAGAGGTTGTTAAAGCTAAGACTGAAAACATGATGATATCCCTGGATAAAGAAAAGTTAATGAAAGTGTGCTCAAGCTTCCAAAGTCTAATTGAGTCTACTATTACAGCAAATGGAGACTTTTTGGAACAATTAAAAAAATAAGGACTATGTTTATGTATTTACATATAAGAATAAATTCATTTCGAAATATAACACTTTTGTGGTATGTTATTTATTTTACTAAAATTTTGCCACTTTATCTCAAGCACCCTGTAAAATTTTGTAATTTTTGCCCTGGCTGGTAGCACAGTGGGTTAGACGCTGGCCTGTGAACCCAAAGATCACAGGTTCAATTCCCCAGCCAGGGCACATAACCAGGTTGCAAACCAGGTCTCCAGCCAGGTCTGTGGCTGGAGGCAGGTGAAATACAACCATACATTGATGTCTCTCTCCCTCTTTGCCTCTCTCCCTTCCCCTCTTTCTAAAAATAATGAAATAAAATCTTTAAAAAATTTTTGTAATTTTCTTTTATAAGTTGAGAGGGACATATAATTCTATTAAAGCAGGAGAAAATATTTGAATAAAAAAACAATGTATAGTCTAAGGAAAAGAGCATTTGTTGGGAAAAGGCACTTGCTACATCACTACTGACACTCAAGTAGGAGTAATTATATCCCCCAAAGAACATTTGACCATGTTTGGAATCGCTTTCAGTTATTACAGCCAGGGAAGTAGAGCAGGGATGCTGCTAAAAATTCTGTAATGCAAAGAACATCTCTCACAACAATAAAAAAAATTGGACCCGGCTAAGGTTGAGAAATCCTTAACTGTTCTGGCAAGTCACTTAACTTTAATCTAAAATGGGGATATAATACTGTTTTTTGACATGTCATTATTAAAGATGACAACAAATGTAATACATTAAATTAATGATAGGTAATTAGTGAGTTGCATGGGTAATATTCTGATATTCACAAATCCTTTAGAATATAATTAAAATGGGGTAGTAAATTTGAAACATACAGGATGTTTATACTCATGTATATTCATATAGTAAAATAGTAGTAACTTCAAGCAAAATCAAGTTAACTAATGAATCCAAGGGTAAGAAGTTTAAAAAAGAAATTCTGTAGATTAGACAATTAAATAACAAAAATAAACACAGTCATTAATGAAGGGAAAGGTTTAAAAGAGTCACATTTTAAACTATTCGTGTGTTGTTATAGTGACCAGGGCCCACAAAAATATGTAACATTCTGATAAATTAAAAAAAAGAAAGAGCAAATTAATGGGTGGACTTGGAGTGGGAGTTTAGTTAGTTGCTAATTGTAATAAGTGATATGTACTAGGAAAACACATTTTCTTAGTAAGTAGCAATATCTTTTTGTAAGGAAACTGTCATGTCTAACTTTAAACAATTATACTTTTTAATATATATATTGCAATCATATTACATTGGGTAAAAATTATAAATTACAATTATATGTCAATAATTTTATGATTTAAATAAATTTCTCAGTATTTGTTACTTCACATACTTATTTAAACATATGCAATTGAATTTTATTATTTAAAAACAATCAGTAATTGTTTTTGCTTTTATCATCTTCACAATATGGTTTACAAAGTAGGTAGTTTCAGAACATAAATTAGGAGATTTCTATTTTTCATATGCTCTAGATCAAATTATATTTATGAGAACTGGCTACTAGTAATCTTGAAATCACTCAAAATTCTCTTGACTTATGCTTTTAGGATATGATGTTTTAAACTTGTTCATTGTCATTAATTTTGATATTCAAGTAATTTTTTCTTTAAAACAAACTTTGCTAATTTATATTTTTCCTGAGTCCTGAACATTTTCATAAATTTTCAAATTTTTAACATTTTGTTATAGAACAAAGTCACCAAGTACAATAAATAAAAAAATATCTACACTAAAATATGCCATGATAAAAGTTCTAATATTTGCATATAGGAGAAAATCCTAGACACTCAAGGAAGCTACGAACATGTTAAATGTCTGAAAGTAAGAGGGACATTTGATTTGGCAACATAGTACTTCTATCAGTACTATGAGGGAAATGTTTCCCAAACTGGAAATAACCAAGTGTGATGGTAAAGAAACACTTATATGTCAAAGATTTTAAAAGAAAGGGATTCAAAACATCAATTTTAATGCATGCATGCATGCTATTAGAGAAAGGTCAAAAAATGAAAATCATAATATCCAGAAACCAGTTCATCCAGCCTTTGAGTAAAGCTTTGAGTGGAGGAGGATGTGGAAATAATAACTGCAAATGCTCCCAGTTCTCAGCTCTTGAATCTAGACCCTAGACTCATGCTAGTGTGGTGGGGATCTGACTAAGGACAAAACAAAAATAAAAAGCACTTAAATATTAAAATGTTAAAATAATGAGAAACTGGAATGGTGAACATAGCAAGGAAAATGTATAGAAAAGGAAGGACAAATTTAAATTGAAAGATGGAAAGAAGGAAGGAAGGAGGACAGAAATGGAACTAAATTTCTAACTTTTCTTACAATGTAAGTAAAAACATCACAATCCAATGGGACAGTTGTTATTCAACAATATTTTTGTGTATTTTTTTAATAAAAGTTATATTAGAGACTTACAATATATCATACATTATAATTAAATCTAAGAATAAATCCAACTGTAAACCAAAAGAAACAAAACAGACCTGGAGACACTTTACTGCTTTTAAAATATGAAATAATTTTTAGGTATGAAAACAATGAAGATGCCACAAAGAAATGCCTAATAGATTAGGCTAATGATTTCTGTAAAATGATATATAAATTTGTTTTAAATGCCAAATCAATGGTATCGATAGAAGTAGAATCAGAAGGAAAAGATAACAGGCTTAATTAGAGAATTATAATGTATTGCGTTAGTACACTTGGGTAAATCAAAATGTTACAAATCTGATATTCTATGGAAAGACAGACACAACAGGCAGAACCACAATCACACAACCACAACTTGAAACCACACATTTTAGGTTGGAGTATTCAACTAATTGACAGGAACTTTTCAGTAAAACTGAATCTGTCTGACATGAATCCATGGTTTCACCTTATAATGACACTTTGACAAGAGTATCCACAGACCATATATGAATGAATAATATAAACTATAATTTGAGTTGGATATAAAACACGTAGTTTAGTTAAATTCACCTCAGTGAAAAGGCAGGGCAGGGTTTAGAATGGAGATAATGCTTTGGACCAAGAGAAGAACAATGATTAAACCTGAAAGGGAGAAACGAGCCCTTCCCTGAGGGAGCAGGAAGCTAGGAGGACATCTGTTCCTTCTGCTGTAGGGTAGCAGCCAAAGACAATAAATAAAGCATCCTATGGCCCTGCCAGTCTCAGCGGGCATCCCCTGGTACTAACAAATAGCAGTGCCCGCCCTCATGGGAGAGGATGGGCATTATCTTTAGCTGCTTGTGTTTACACTGCCTCTCAGGGTTATGCAGAAGTAGGTAGCTGGGCATACTAGGGTTAAATGATAGAAAACCATATAAAATTGTGCAATAAATATGAAAAGCTGAATATACACATGCATGACTAACAACTAAACAAACAAAACCTTCCTTTAAAAAGGGGGTGGAAGACAACGATTATGGAAAGCTCACAGGAGAAACAATACAGTCAGTAGGTATACAATATAAATTCAAAATAGTATACCTTGAAATATCAATGAAGGATATTTTGGAATGGGGTCAGAGGTGCTTCCCTCTTTTTTATCTTTCTCTCAAATTGCCACAGTTTTATATAAAAATATACCATAATATAAGAAGACAGGATGAGGTTCTTTATCTGACAGCTCTGAATGTTTAACTCACATTTATTTAGCTCTCCAGGTTCTAAATCACTTGGCAGAGATTAAACAAGGTAATATGTGAACAGTACATGTACAACAAGCTAATTATAAGTACAACAGTCATTATTTTGATGACATTTTAATAATGTTGAAGATAGTGATTTGACAAACATCTTTTAGATAAACATTCTTTAGAAATGTTTACATTATTTAAGTAGAATATTTCTCTTCTGAAGCTATATCCTAACTAAGAATTATAAACAGGTACAAGGAAATCATCCCGGTGTTAATAGTGATAAAAGATAGAAATGATTTTCAAACTAATTGAGAACATGATATAAAACAGTCTTTGAAAGCATATAAAGAAGTTACTTGAAACATAGTTTTGAAAATATAAAATTATTGGGAAAATATGTCATAACAGTATTTCATTCATCTGATTATTTTTCTAAAAATAGTAAGTGCATATACAGAAAAATCCTGGAGAGAAATACACCTATATATTAAAATTATTGAAGTGCTTATAATGAGTTTATGGTTTAAGTTTAATCTTTCTGCAATTGATCAGTCTTCACAATATGCATATATATGTTTTACAAGAACAAGCATAACAACAGCGGAAACATTTGAAAGGTTACTTCTAATATAATGTCTTTAATAGTGAAGAATGAAAATAATATTAGCATCATCAGTCTTGTGTTTGTTTGCTTTTTAATCAATATCTTTTATTCTTTTGCAATTTACACTTTATTGATTTACTAACCTGCCAAGGTATACTTCTCAAACTGGAATGGTAAATTGGACTTTACCAGTCACCAAGGCAATCATGTACTCCAATATCTGCATTGATGGTATATTTTTCAACACTTTTGTTAATATGTTCTACAAGGAAAATTTGTTTTTAAATCAATTTATATGTAGTACCTTTCCCTCTTACCAGAATCTTTGATTATAAAACAATAGCTACTCAACACTAATTTGGATCTCATTCATAGAATAATTTTCAATTACCATCTTATTTTCCTAGAGTCTTCAATCACTTCTCCCCA
Organism: Noctilio leporinus; assembly: GCA_004026585.1. Classification (NCBI taxonomy): domain Eukaryota; kingdom Metazoa; phylum Chordata; class Mammalia; order Chiroptera; family Noctilionidae; genus Noctilio; species Noctilio leporinus. The sequence continues at coordinate 54,693 of PVIW01007222.1, read as the reverse complement.
TTGTATGATATCACATTTAACTGCTCTATGAGAACAGTACAAACCACAAACTTAGATGCCAAAGAGATTACAAAAAAAATCCCTTTTTCATTCCAGATTTAGAAAAATTGACTAACTAGTTCTAGTATTTTTTCCCTCTCCCACCCCAGCCCCCATTAGTATATGTTAAGAAATCTGTGGGTTTGAGGTTTAATTTTCCTTGGAAACTGGCATGTTACCCTCCCACTGCCTAAGATAGTGAAAGAGAACACAGGACTTTTGGGTAAGCTCATAGCAAAAGCAATAGCCAGAGCAGCAGCATTTTCTTGCACTGATCCCCCAAACTGCAGAAAGGGTCAGAAGGTACCTCTTGTTGCAGTGGATTGTATTCCAGGCCAGAAATCCTGAGGTTAGGAAACTTGCTTCTTTCATTTATGAAGAACAATAAGCACACATGCCCCATTCTCAAGTGGGGGAATCTATCTTCCAAGACTAGTTCCTGGACACATATCTTTAAAATGATAGTCCAGAGCAAAGAGAACTATGATTCAGCTAGCAAGGCACACTAAAACTTAAGAAATCCATATTCCATACAGAAATATCTCATAGTACTTAATTGTTATCTCCAAACTTGTGCCAAAACACCACAAAAACATTGTTCTTAAAATCTCATAAAACTATACATTTAGATAAAATGATTTTTCCATTTCATCAGTTTCAATTCTCTTCTTTCTAATCTACAATTTTTTATAATATAAAGATCAACTTCATTTCTCAAAAGAATATTTCAGGCTAGAAGGAAGTGGCATAAAATATTCAAGGTGATGACAAATGAGGACCTACACAACCAAGGCTACTTTACCCAGCAAGGCTATCATTTAAAATCAATGGGGAAATAAGGAGCTTCCTAGACAAGTAAAAGCTAAAGGAGTTGTTTTTTTTTTTTTTTTGTAACACTAAACCAGTACTGCAAAAAATATTAAAAGGCTTGCTTTAAGAAGAAAGCCCTAGCTGATGGCTCAGTGGATAGGCACCAGTCTGTGAACTCAGACCTCGCAGGTTCAATTCCCAGCCAGAGCACATAACCAGGTTGCAAACCAGGTCTCCAGCCAGGTCTGTAGCTGGAGGCACGTGAAAGGCAACCATACATTGACATTTCTGCCCCCCCTCCCCATCTCCCTTTCCTTCTTTCTGGAAATAATTTAAAATTTTTTTTAAATAATAAATAATTTAGCCCTGGCTGGTGGCTCAGTGGATAAGGTGCCGGCCTGCGAACCCAAAGGTCGCTGGTTCGATTCCCAGCCAGGGCAACATAACCAGGTTGCAAGCCAGGTCTCCAGCCAGGTCTGTAGCTGGAGGCAGGTGAAAGGCAACCATACATTGATGTCTCTCTCCCTCTCTGTCTCTCTCCCGTCCCCCTCTCTCTGGAAATAATAAATAAAATCTTTCAAAAAAAATTAAAAAATAATAATAATTTTAAAAAGAAGAGAAAGAAAATAAAAAGAGGAAAATTGTCTAACAATAAATGGCACTAAATACATATCTATCAATAATCACCTTAAATGTAAATGGCTTAAACGCTCCAACCAAAAGGTATAAGGTACCTGAATAATAAAACAAGATACTTATATAAGATGCCTCCAAAAAACCCACTTCAGACTAAATGTAAAGGAATGGAAAAAGATATTTCATGCAAATGGAAAGGAAGAAAAAGCTGGGTTAGCAGTACTTATATATGACAAAATAAACTTTAAAACCAAAGCTATAGTAAGAAACAAAGGACACTACATAATGATAAATTAAACAATCCAACAAGGGGATATAACCCTAGTAAACATGTATGCACCCAAAACAGGAGTACCTCATATATAAAGCAAACATTGCAAAATCTAAAGGGAGGAATCAACAGAAATACAGTCATAGTTGGGGATTTTAACAACCCATTGTTCTCCCAAATAGAAAATCAACAAGGAGACAGTGGCCTTAAATGATACACTACATCAAATGGATTTAATTGATATCTTCAGATTTACCCCAAAACAGCAGAATATGCTCACTTTTCAAGTGCACATGGAACATTTTCTAGGATAGATCACATGTTAGCACAGAACACATATCAAGCATCTTCTCTGACCATGAAACTAGCCAATCACAAGAAAACTCTGAAAAGCACACAAAGACATGGAAGGTATTAAATAACAAATGGGTCAACAACAACAACAACAACAAAAATTAAAAGATACCTTGAGACAAATGAAAATGAGAACACAGTCCAAAATCTGTGGAACATAAGGAAAGAATCCTAAGAGGAAAATTCATAGCATTAAAGGCCTATCTGAAAAACAAATAAAAAATAAACAGGCCCTGGCTGGTGTGGCTCAGTGGATTGAGCACCAGCCTGTGAATCCAAGTGTTGATTTCCAGTCAGGGCTCATATCACACTGGTCCCCAGCTAGAGGAAGGTGAAAGGCAACCATAAATTGATGTTTCTCTCCCTTCCTCCTTCCTTTCCCCTCTCTCTAAAAATAGATAAAATCTTTAAAACATTAAAATAAAACAAACATGAAGAAGCTCAAATAAAAATTGAACTTTATACTCCATAGAACTAGAAAAAGAACAACAAAGACCAAAATGAGTACAAGGAAGAAAATAATAAAGATCAGAACAGAAATAAATAAGAGCCTTAAAAAGTGATACTAGAGAAAAATGAATTCAAGAGTTGGTTCTTTGAAAAGATAAACAAGAATGAGAAACCTTTTGCCAAACTCATGAAAAAAAATTAAGAGAGAGAGAGAGAGAGAGAGGGAGAGAGAGAGAGGGCCCAAATAAAATCAGATATGAAAGAGGAGAAATAACAACTGACATTGAAGAAATGAAAATGATTACGTGAAAATATTATGAATTATTTGCTGACAAACTAGGAAAAATGGATAAATTTCTAGAAACATACAATCTCCCAAAACTAAAAAAGAAATTAGAGGATTTAAATACAGATTACATCAGTGAAATTGAAGCAATAATCAAAAAACTACCAACAAACAAAAGCCTAGTTCAGATGACTCCACTGATTAATTTTACCAAATATTTTGAGAAGAACTAACACCTCTCCTTCACAAACTATTTCAAAAAATTCAAGAAAAAGGCAGGCTTCCAAGCTCATTTTATGAAGTCAGCATTACCTTAATTCCAAAACAAAATAAAGATACTACAAAGACATACAATTATAGGTTAATATCCTTGATAAACATAAATGTTAAAATCTTCAACAAAATATTAGCAAACAGAATACAACAATGCAGCAAAAAGATCATTACCATGATCAAATGGGATTTATTCCAGCAATGCTAGGTTGATACAACATTCTCAAATCAATAAATGTGATTGATTCACCACATTAAAAAAAAAAAAAAGAAGAAAAACTACATGATCAAGGCCCTGGCTGGTGGCACAGTGAATAAGGCACCAGCCTGTGAATCCAAAGGGCACTGGTTTGATTCCCAGACAGGGCACATAACCAGATTGCAAGTCAGGTCTCCATCCAGGTCTGTAGCTGGAGGCAGGTGAAAGGCAACCATACATTGATGTTTCTCTCCCTCTCTGCCTCTCTCTCTTCCCCTCTCTCTGGAAATAATAAAATCTTTAAAAAATAAAAATTATAAAAAAAACTGACCTCAGATTAAAAACTACATGATATCAATATATGCAGAAAAAGTTTAATAAAATCCAATACCCATTTATGATTAATATCTTCAGCAAAGTAGGAATAGAGGGAACATACCTATACATAATAAAGGTCATATAATAAAAACCCACTGCTAGCATCATACTCAACAGGCAAATACTGCAAACATCCCCTTAAGATTGGGAACAAGACAGGAATGTCTGCTTTCACCTCTCTTATTGAACATAGTACTGCAAGTCCTAGCCACAGCAATCAGACAAGATGAAAAAATAAAAGACATGCAAATTGGAAGGAAAAAAGTAAAACTGTCATTATTGGCAGATGACATAATACTGTACATTGAAAATCCTAAAGATTCCACCAAGAAACTACTAAAACTGATAACTGAATTCAACAAAGTAGCAGGACACAAAATTAATGCCAAAAATTAGTTGCATTTTTAATGCCAATAGCAAACTAATAGAAAGGGAAATTAAGAAAATAATTCCAATCACAAGTCAAAAAAAGTACCTAGGAATAAACCTAACTAAGAAAATTGTTACTCAGAAAATTGTAAGACACTAAAGAAAGAAATTGAGGAAGATATAAATAAGTGGAAGCACATAAAGTATTCATGGGTAGGATGAATTAACATAAAATGTCCATGTTACCCAAAGCGATTTATAGATTCAATTTAATTCCTATCAAGGTTCAAACAATATATTTCACAGAACCAGAACTAATATTTCAAAAATTGATATGGAACCACGATAGGCCCCACATAGCAATAGTAATCCTGAGAAAGAAGAAAAAAGTACAGAGGTGTCAAAATCATTTTCACCAGGGGCCACATGAGCCTCGCGAGTTCCTTCATGGGGTGGAATATAATTTTAGGACTGTGTAAATGTAACTACTCCTTAACAGTTAAGCAAGCCAGATAGAAACAAGGTGCCAGGCCAGATAAAAGAAGGTAGAAGGCTGGATTTGGCCTAAAGGCTTTCTGTTTACCACCTGTGAAGTAGGAGAAATCATGCTACCCAATGCGAACCTATACTAGAAGGCCATACTAATCAAAACAGCATGGTACCGGCATAAAAACAGACACCTAGATCAATGGAATGGAATAGAAAGCTTCAATCTAAACCCACACCTTTATAGCCTATTAATGTTTGACAGAGGAAGCAAGCACATACAATGGACTCAACTATTTATAGTTCTAATCTTTGTAGATTGCAAAAGTTAGGGTGGCCTTAATGTGATGGTGAGTCAGATTGTAGTATTTATTAAATATTGTGACAGTTTTCCTGGAAGGTTGATCCTTTCACCCTTATAAAATCAGGTATAGTCAATATTCTGTTAATCAAAATTTTCAGTATTACAGAGTATATTTCATTTGTATAAAAATAAAAATATAGAAAGTTATCTAATAATGGAGAGTTTGACTGTGACAGCTACAAACCATTTGAGAATTATTTAAAGTAAATAAAATTTTCTATTAGAGGAAAAGAACCTATTTAAGGAGACGAAGTCATCTGTTCATTTAGTAAAAAGTTAACATTAGCCTAACCTTAATTCTAATTTGCTAGGTTCTTAAGTTTTCCCAGTGATCAGTGGGCAGGCAGCCAAATGTTAGCACCATAACTTCACCTCACTCACCCTGACAATCCACAAAAGCATCACAGAAATCAAACGAAGTTCAGTAACTGATGTTCAGGAGCCCCAACTAGTTTCTCTGTACAGTTGACTCTTGAATAACAAAGGTTTGAACTGCATGAATACAATTTTAAACAATTTTTTTCAATATTGTAAATATATTTTATGATTTTTTAAAAAATTATTTATTATTTTTCAGAGAGAGGGGCAGGGAGAGGCAGAGGGAGAGAGACATCAATGTATGGTTGCCTTTCACATGCCTCCAGGTATGGACCTGGCTGGAGACCTGGCTTGCAACCTGGTTTTGTGCCCTGGCTGGGAATCAAACCAGTGACCTTTGGGTTCACAGGCCAGCACCTTACCCACTGTGCCACCAGCCAGGGCCTGATTTTCTTAATATTTTCTTTTCCTTATCTTACTTTATTGTAAGAATATATAATAGATATAACATACCAGTATGTATTAATTGACCATTTATGTTATTGAGAAGGCCTCCTTCCAGTCAACAGTGGGCTATTAGTAGTTAATTTTTTGTTGAGTCAAAAGTTATATGTGGATTTTTTACTGCATGAGGATTGGCATCTTTATTCCTTGTGTTGTTCTAAGGTCAACTGTATTTGCATTCAGGATTCTCCATTTAATGAAGTGTGTAAGGCCACAGAGAACTTAATATTTGCCCCACTAAATGATTAGTATTTATTCATATGAAATATTCAGTTTAATAATTAGTTTCTCTATTAGCACCCCCAATTACATGGAGACACTAGACATAAAGGTGTCTTCTACAACGTTGTAATGGTAGAATTCTATCTAGTTACATTTCGGGTGGTGAGAGAAGATACCACTAATGTCCCTTTCCACATTTGGAGGAGACATGCAGATAGCACAATGGTCTCTTTCAAGTCCTGGATAGATTGCTGTAAAGGACATTCCGTTAAACAAATATTTTAAACAATTACATGGGAACTAATGACTTTATTATTGTAATTTTCTTATTATATGACTTATATATAATTTCATTAGTATCATTATTTTAAATTTTCCTGAGGGTAGATTTAGTTTTCTTCACTTGGGGGGAATATTGTAATTGCGTATACTAGGAATATATTAGATATAGACTCAGCACCCTCAAAAATAATATATTTTGTACGAACACTCAAAATGAACAGTAACATTTAGTATTTCAAGATTCTTACTATTAGTAAAGGCTTTCTAGTAATTTTACACACAAATGAATAAATGCAAGTCCGAAGATATGATAATGAAACGTGTTCCAGTGGGGCTGAGGCAGCAAGGGATTCCATAAATTCAACTAACTAGATTGAGTTTCCATTTTGTAAGTAAATAATTTAAATCAAAGCATCTGAAGTTTGAGCATGCATCACAACATGTAGAGAGCTTATTAAAATATAGCTTGCTGTTCCTCACCTGGAATTTTTCATTGAACAGGTCTAGGGTTAGGCACCAAATTGACATATGTAACAAGGACTCCATAAATCTTACGCTGCTCTAGGGATCATGTTTCAAGAAGCACTCCTTAAGTAAAAATTCCTGTAGAATGCCTAGATTTTTTTTTAAGAATGCAATCTGGAGTCAGCAAAAAATTGTTAATAAAGATATCAACATTAATAAACTCCACATTTAAATATAAATTATTTTAATGCTACTGAAGTGTTCAGAATTAGTTTTCCCCAAATGTGCTACTTTGGCATGTCAATTATTTTGAGATGAAGGCAATCAAGACCTAGTCGACTCAAGAAAAATTTTTATCTCTCCCTTAACTACCTAAAAGAATTTAGATAGTCAGCCTGGCTCATAAAGAAAGCTATTACCATAAATAACGTTTTATTCAAATAACCATTCTGTATAGCAGGACAAACATCTAATTACCAAACAACTATTCTTCTTATCTGCCTGTGAATTGCCCTCCTTTCTGAAACTCCAGACCCCTGTTTCTCCCCTTAGCTCAAGGATAGCTTTTAATCCCCAATTGTCTAACTTGTCCTTGCGTCTCATTGTCTTGGTAGGGCTCCCTTACATGCATAATTATATGTTTTTCTTCTGTTAATCTTCAGCGTTTCACCAGCCAGAAAAACCTGGAAAGGTATAGAAAGAATTTCTCCTCCATCATGCTTCTATTACTGGACCCCTTTTGCTTGGGGTGCTGGCCGTGCCTACTACAGTGGCACCATCCGGACCTTTCCATTGTTAGGCCACCTCCAGTCCTTGACTTGCCTAGGAAAAAATTCTGGACAAACCAAAGTGAGAACAATGCAAGTTTTATTCAGGTAGAGAAAAAGAAAGGCCAGGGTATGGATGCCACTGTGAAAGACAGGGAAAGTGCTTATCTGAGTGGACACAGGTCACCTTGAGAGAGTGGTCAGTTAGCTCTTGGGATTTTACATGTTTCCGAGAGTGGGGGTTTTCTCCAAGCTTTGAGGTGTCAGATTCTGACTCTGCCTTCTGCTTGAAAGGGGGTTTTGTTGTTGTGACTTCAGGACCACAGGGCCAGGGTTTCCTGCCATTAACTTTCATTTATTCCTGCACAGAGGCAGGAGCTCTGGTGAAAGGATGATGGCTTCTACTTTCTCATCCCACTTGAGATTTCCCTAGCTTCTTTTTCTCCTGCCTCACTACCATGCCAAAAAAGGTTAAGAGAGTAATGGGTGTTTAGTTATCAAAAGAAAACAAATTTCATTGAAATTATTTAAAAAATAGAATCAGTCAAAATATTTTTTTGGCTGTAAAATTACACAAAAGTGCTAATTACCTTCGAAATGTACTGCACAAAAGGCCCCCTAGGTTGTAGAGGTTGGAGAAGATGAATATATATACTATAAATGCTTGTTCTATTTGTTTCTTCAAACTGCTTTTGATGGAGATGCTCACTCAGGCTGGCTAGTAGCTCCTGCTACAGGTTTGCTCCCTTGAGACTTGAGCAGCTGGTTTGTCAGAGAAGAGGAGCTGGATTCAGGTCAGTGGAGGTCAAAGGACTAACCAGGAACAAAGTTATTTAGAAATTTTGAGATTTTGTTTGGATCCTTTTCCAGCCCGAGGCTGTCTACAGTCCCGCCCACCTCTCTTCCTCTGATATATTAGAGGGCTGAATTGTGAGCTCTTTCAAGATAGATTTGAGAATTGGTTCTCTTGTCTTTTCAGGCTAGGCTTCTTGATTAATAGACCTTTTCTTGCTCCAAACTCTGATCTATTGAATGCTGGCTTTCTTTTGGATCGCTGGGCATACAAATCTTGTACCTGTCACATTTTAATGTGACACAACTCATTCTTCTTTTTTAGTATCCTCTTGGTATTTACAGCCCAGATGCAGATTCCCCACCCCCCGAGCAAGGTAGCAACTGAAAGTTTTCCATTGAGCCCATTCAAGGCTCATGAGACAATTACAATTACTTGGTGGGAAGCCCTCCTGCTCACTAGATTGGGGGATGGAACCCAGGAGAAGGCAGGTATATGTGCCATAGAGGTCAAGATGGTGGCCGGGGATGTACTCTATTGAAGAGATGTGTCCATCTAACCTGGGGGAAAGAAGGGATTGGTTGGGGGCTGGACCCTCCTGGAGTATGTAGAAGTTTAGGCTAAGAAAACACCAGGCCCCTCCCACAGGGGAAACACTATAAAACACGGGGAGGGAGGGACAGCCTCTTCACCCACCTCAAAGACCTTCCGGTCATGGAAGCCACATGGCCACTGGTGGCACCAGCCCCACACAAGGGCTTTGGGAAAGAAGCCTAAAGTCAGTCAGCAACCTGAAACGATCTAAACCACCTGGATGATCATAGCATCCATAGCAGCTACCTATGATTCCCAAATGAATTTTAAATGGGAGAAGGGACTCTGGACACACCACTTTTGGTTTTGATCTTGGTCTGGCTGAAAGTGGCTGGGCTTTCCAGAGGGGATACGGTATAATCTGCCCTTCTCCCAGATTGTGCAGCCTTTGAATAAAAACCTTTTCATTTCTCATCAACTTTTGCTTCCGGGATTTGTCTATGGATGGTGGCTGGCAGCTAAACTCCACTTTAGTTTGGTAATACTCTCCCCCTATTTGTGGCACTACCTCCCACCAAGCCTGCCAGCTAGAATAATAATTACTGAACCCTCAGTTTGCCACTGTGGTGTCCTGTTTTCTCCAATTTAGTCAACTCACTTTGGCAATTTTAATTGGTATATGTGTGTTTATTTATATATTTATAGTAGTTTTCTCTTCCTATAGTCTCTGCCTTTGTTTTTTCATGCCCCTCCCTCAAACCAAAGAGGAGCAGAATTTGCCACCCCAGATATGCCTCTTTGGTATAAGGAGTATTTCAGTCTGCTTATTTTTAGTAAACAGAAGACACAGGAAAAGAGTGGAAAACTGGGTAGAAGCTATCCTTTTATAATAGACATATGCATTTGTAAGAGGAATCTCCATTTGTAAGGGTATCTTCCTACCTGTACCAGGAGCATAAAATTGACTATTTAGCAATTTCTCTCAATGGACAAGGCAGTGAGTTATATGTTCGTAACAACACTCTTCTTTGTTTTTTTGGGGGTCAACACCCATCAAAAGGCCACTCCCACCCTAAATTTCTTTTGTCTTTAGCTTTAGATAATATTTAAGTGATGGCTTGAGTCAGTTTGGAGCTACTTAGCTTTCCTGGGTATAGTCCATGTATTTAGGAGATAAATTGCTATTAATAGTAAACAGTCAGACAGACATGAGCAGAGTAGATACAGGCTAGAAATGGAAAGTCACCAGGGTGGGAAGTCCGTGTGCCTAGCAAGAAAAAATTTGAGGGTGGGACTGTAAGGGGGATGTAAAGGGTTAACGGCCTTGGCTCTTGGGCAGCAAGCAGCTTGAGTGTAAAGGCCTTGGCTCCTGGACCGGAGCCAGCTGTAGCCAGCTTGAGTGATAAGAAAGGTGCTGAAAAACTAGCTTTAATTTCTATGTCTGTTTCTGTAACCTTGCAAGGCCAGGGAGTGAAACTTCAACTATAAAAGTTGCTTTTTGCCTTAGCTCAGGGCCCAGAATTTGGAGAGCAGCTTCTCCTCTGGGATCGTACTCCTGCGCTTCCCCAGTGTCTGGTCGGTTTCCTTCTGAATTCTGATAGAACAGGACTTCTCGTCCAGGGTTACACTTCCTGCCCTAGCATATCCATCGTTTTGTGGTTTGAATCCCCTGATCTTTCATTTTGCTCTTCATATAGTTTGGACCCTCCCCTTGCCTGTCCTCCCCTGGGATGTTGTTAGTTATGTGGTTCTGACTCCCTTAGAGGAGAAACAGGGTGGGAGCAGAGAATAACCTCACAGGACTCCCTTACATGACCACTCAAGTAGTAAGCACTAAAGATAGTATCTAGCCTCAGGTACTTTTAAGCTGCAAGTTTAGAAAAGCAGCAAGGCCACCAATGCTTACATTGGGATAAACTGTCATGACTCACAACCCTCTGCCCTGGAACTGATGAATCTGTAGATTCCAGGACCTTCAGGGGACACATTTAGAAAGCTGATGAATATTCTGTTAAGATCCTCCCCTGAGACATCTGCATACAAATGCTCAAGACTAGGACCTAGCCCTACCCCTTCTCCGCATGTCCACACCTCTCTACAGCCCTTCTTTCTGCTGTGTAGTCTGGAGTGAGTGCTTTCTTCTTTCAAGCCTGCTCCAGCCTTACACCCTGTCTCTCCTTGCAGGTGCAGTTTTTTGCCTTGCCTCCTCCTAATCTCGGAGGGCCCAGCTGGCTCACTTCTACTGCAGTGACCTTCTTTTCTTTTTTTAAGATTTTATTTATTATTTTTAGAGAGAGGGGAAGGGAGAAAGGTAGAGAGGGAGAGAGACATCGAAGTATGGTTGCCTTTCACCTGCCTCCAGCTACAGACCTGGCTGGAGACCTGGCTTGCAACCTGGTTATGTGCCCTGGCTGGGAATGGAACCAGAGGCCTTTGGGTTCACCGTTATCCATGGTGCCACTAGCCAGGGCTGACTTTCTTAATTTGAGGATTGAAACTGACTTTGTTCTTGGCCAAAACTCAAGGACAGAGATCTAACATCTGGTGCTGTTCAAACACTATTAAATCTCTGTTTTTTTTTTTTTTTTTTTTTTTTTTGCCTATTAATCTGTCTTTTCTTATAGGAAGAGTCTCGGCCAGGAACCTAGGGCAAAGGGAAAATTAATTGGCTTACCCTATAGCACATGATCAGTTACACCTAATTTATGGGTGAGGATTATTTTATATTTACCCTATGGTCATAGTTCCTGGTTCACTATTGCACATATAGTTTCTTTTTCTTTTTTAAAATAGGCCATTTAAAGATTTCATTTATTTATTGTTCGAGAGAGAAGGGAGGGAGAAAGAGAAAGAAGTATCAATGTGAAAGAGATTCGCTGGTCTCTCACTCATGTCCTGACAGGGACCAAACCCACAAGCCAGGCACGTGCCCTGACCAAGATTTGAACCAGTGACCTTGGAGGACAATGCCCAACCAACTGATCCATACCAGCCAGAGCCATGTTTAATTTTCTTATAAAATTCACTGAATGAGTGAATAAATGAATTAAAAGTGCTATTATAGTGGTATTATAAAGCAATCTTTAGTTTCATTCCATGAATATCTTTTTACCAGGTTATATGCATCATGTTATACACTGGGGATATTAAAAATAACAACATACCTCACCTTCTGTCAAGTAAATTAGAGAACCCTCACATATCTTTTAAATTAGTATTAAGAAATATGAACTTTCAGGCCCTGGCTGGTGGCACAGTGGATATGGCACCGGCCTGAAAACCCAAAGGCCACTAGTTCAATTCCCCAGCCAAGGCACTTAAAAAAAAAAAAAAAATTGAACTTTCGTATTTTAACATAGCCTTCATGGACTTAATGATTTTATTTCACTTTTTAAAAAGCCATGGGAAAAGAATCAGTTTGTTTTTGTTTGAAGCTATGTAAGTGAACCTTCCCAAAGATCATTAAAAATACTAGCAGCTGCAACAGAAATTTAGGTATTGCCTATGTAGCAATCTGATATTATTTTATAGATTAGTCTAAGATGCTGGGAGTTGCAAAGGACTTAAGAAGCCTGAATGGCTATAAAGTACACAGAATATTATCTGTTCCCGAAAAAAAATGCAATTCACTGTTGGAAGCAGAGAAACAGAAAGAAAGAGAAATAAACAAAAGACATACTATTTTAGAGGGAAGAAAGGCAAGTTCAGAGAGAGAAAAAAAAAAAACAAAAAACCTAGGGAATAAGTGTTAAGAGTTTTGTAGAATTTATGGACTCAGGACCAGCATTGTGAGTGGGAGAGTTGAGGAGGAGAAAAGAGGTTTTGGGATTGACTGTATTCATAAAGAAATGAACCTCCTCTAATGTTCTTTAAGAAACACAATTAAGTGTTGCAATTCCTTTTTAATTGTGTAGAGGCACTGGTCCATGCTTTAATAAATGCAAATCTCTTCAGAGTCTTAGTCATTTGGGCCTGGGGATTTCTAAAGGTTACATGTTATTTTACTTGTCTTTAAAATGTCATTTATCTTGGTTTTATGCCCTTTCAGCCAAGTTGAAAGTGGGAGTGAGAAACACCTTCAAAATTAAGAATTAGGTATTGAAAGGAAATAATGACACATACTGAGATGCTCAGATTTGCAAAATGTTACTTAATCTTGGAGTGTTTAACTTTGCATTCCTACAAAGACACACCCTTAATGTCCCCTCAGTTTGATGAAACTTTAGAAAAGTTCTTTTTTGATTCTAGGCCACCTTTTTTTCTTTTTCTTCAGAACATTTACTTTAGAAAACGTGTACACTTTGAGATGCAAATGTTTTTAAAAAGTCCAGTCAATTTTACAATCCAGAACTTCTGTCTCAAGGACCTGGGAACCTTCCCTTTGCAATGCGATCCTCTAAGAAGGTAATGCCCTTATTTCCCAGTCCCCACAGGAACGGAGGATCTTGGCTTCAGCTGGAGCCTTGCTCTCACACTGCCATTCCATGGCCTGTCCCCACTTTGACACATCACCTTCCCAGCAGTACTACAGCAGCATTCACTGAGTGCAGCCTTCCATGACTCATTTGCTTTAGCCTGCCATGCAGGAGGGCAAGTTTTCTGGCTGCCGCTATGCCCAGTCTGAGCTTTCTATTTTTTCTGTCGTGCACTCTGTATGCCTAGATGACTTTGAAAACTAAACTTTCTTTCTCTTCTCCTAGACGAGGATTCTAATTTAGGTATAATGGGATTTGAACCTCCCTTCAGCCTTTTGAAATATTCAAGGGAGGCATAAAAGAAATAGCTGAGCGGCATTCACTTTTTATTACTCTGTATGATGAGGATATTGTATTACCCACATACTAATGTAAATTCCCTAAAATATATAATTTCCACCCTTTTATTCTCTCATTGTTCCCTTTCCACAATCAATTTGAATTCCTGAGACTTTACACAACTGAACTAGATAGCTTTTCTGAGGCTGATGTGCTTTGGTCTTTTGAATTCAGTAACTGTGCACTAGATAGAAGCTATAATAAATTTCTCCTTGTGACTCTTCCTGACAACAAGTAAAAACATTAATTTAACTTCTCTGGTTTCTCTGGTTGAACTTAAACCAGAAATTTAGATAAGAATATTAAACTATTTTCTCCATCTGCCCTGTAACCTTTACAAGGAACCAAATACTACCAACTTCCTAAAACTTACTTGAAAGAAGAGCTTCCATATTTAGGAAAACTTACAGATACATGGCATTAAAACTTAGAAATACTGGGCTAGCCAAAAAAGAGATACGGGTTTTTGTCTCCATAAAATAAAACACACATTGATTGTTTCCAATAAATGTCATCGTTTGATCGCTATTAACATTACCTGGTCTACCCAATTGTTGGAACACTGCCCAGTGAGAAATCTCCAGCATGAAATTTCTCACACCACTTCTGACACATTCTATAAAAATGTTGTGTCTTTTCTTCCATGTTAGATATTAAAATGGCTACACAAAAATTCACCAACTTTGATAAGATTTTTTTAACGCACGATGATGTGACAGGTGTCATGACACAACCTAAAAAAATTGTTTCAAATGAAGTTCAAGACCACTAAGCACTACTAGAGCCATCTTACAAGGGGAAGCATGTTTTTGCCCAACCCAGTATTTCTTTTCAACTTCTCCAGGGCTTATTCCTTTATATTTAATCTTGCTCTTTATAAAGCTGTATTAGGGAAAGCATTTTAACTTTTGAATCAAGTTCATCCTTCTTTTGACATTTAAAAGTGTGGAATATGCAAAACCAAGCTTTAATGCCCGGATTTCAGATTCAAACTATTGTTACATACATCATTATCCTGATATACTCCTGCAGGCCCTTCTCAACCACCACAAAGGCAAAGGTAGAATAGGCATTTCAGCACAAACAAGTCACATATAGCATGAAAGATGTAGATTATTCATATTAACCATTGACAGTACAGGATAATTGAGTTATGATGATGCTAACTCCATCATGTGGACAGATGCTAAGAGGCAACATGTTCAATTATTATTTGAATATATTATCTCCTCCGTTTCTACTAAGTATCCTGGTGTCACAATTTCAAAATGAGTTGAAACTCTGACGTACTGCAGCTAAGAGCTACAGATGTTTTAATAGTCACTAATTCTTTTGCCTCTAACAAGGAAATACTTTTGCTGGTAATTAGAGTGAGTTAATCTTATTTGCACCATTTATGATCAAGTCCTCTGTTCAGGAACCTTAAAAATATATTGACATCTCCTTGATGTGATAGTTACTGATGAGTTCTGAAACAATCAGAGGTAGTGATTTTTTATGTCATTAATCTCTTTGCTGGCTTTAATGATGCTTCATAGGCTATACTGGTGCCTCAAAGCACATTCATACAACACTGCAACACAATATTCAAACTTACGAAAGTAACAGCTAAATAAACAGAGACCTATACTTCATCCTAGTAAAAAATCCATTTGCTTTTAATACAATTAGTATGGAAATTAAGAAGTGAATATAATATACGTTCTATATCTTGCTACAATTTAAGGACTTAAATGTGTTGAGATGTAACTAATAGAAAAACAATGAAGCAGCCTATATACGTCAAAGACAAAAGAAATTTATCAAGAAAAATGCTGATGACATTTCTGGCTACTGATACAGAGAAATGTCCTATAAAAGTTGCATAGAGGCCTATGAACTTCCATAAATATTTAAAATCTATTCTCATTGGTATCATGGATTTATCCATCTCTTTTACTGGCAAAGGCAAGCAGCAGTACAAATATCCTTGGGAGGTGTGACCTTTGAAGCAGAGGGCAGCTGATCCATCATGTAGAGAATTGTTCAGTAGATGCTCCAAGAAGACAAAATGTCCTTATTTCTTTGTGGCTTTATTCACTAATATTTCAGTTTGGCAAAGTGTGTCCTTTTTTATGTGATGGTAAGTGATGGGAAAGAATTTAGGACTTTATTTAATGAGTTGGATCTCTTTGCTTATACAGAGAAAGAACAATTACTGTCAGTAAAATGAAAGCTTGCTGCTCAGCTAGCAGTGCTGTGGAGTTTCTTGAAGCAGAAGAAAGTTCAACGTTCAACCCCATTCAAAGGATGAAAGATACTCTTCATCCTTGGAATTTGGGATAACCAAATTCCTGGTCTCATATTTACTATTATCTCTAATATATAAACATACTTGATTGCCTAAGAAACAGAAATTTTTCAGTTAATCTCATTTTTTCTTGTCTGTTCAGAATACTCCTTACAATTCCTTCTTTTTATCTGTTGTTTCTATTACTTCTGGCATGCATGCAAACATACACCCAAGGAATGTGTATGTGCGTGTGTGGGTCTGCCCTTTGAAAAAAAATTCTAAGTTTTAGTACTTAAGCCTTTCCCCAATGCTATTTCTCCACATGCTTTATCATGGAGATGCCTCAATTGTTCTTTATGTTGATGAGACTCTAGCCCTAATCTGACCACATGCTCACTCCGTCATAACCCACCCATGTCAAAATCAACATGTCCAAAAATAGTTTTTATTGTTTTCTTTCCAAGAATATCTTTAAGTCTTGTATGAGTTATAATAACAGCACTATTTTTTTTTAATAATGCAGATTTAAAATTTAAGCACTTTTGGCTCATTTTCCTTCAATCTGAAATTTAAAGTCATTGTTTAGTCTACACTCAAAATGTCTTAGGCTTCTTACTTTCACTTTACACTTCCACTCTGGATATCTCTAATTGTGTATTAGCTGGTCATGTTCACTAGATTATTACTTAAATATTATAATGCTATTTTTCCTGACTTCAATTCTTACTAAATGCTGTGGCAAAACTAAAGTATGATATGAGCATATTCTGATGATCAGATTGTTTCTAGAGTCCCATTGCTTATGGAATTAATTACACATTCCTCAACCTAGTCTATCAAGAACCTTACCTGCCTATCCACTCACATTTGGGGAAAAAAAAGAAAAAAAAAGCTTACCTGCCATATGGTCTTTCATTTTGGACAATTACATAGCTACTTAATGCCTAGGTCCCTTACCTTTAAAATGCTGTAAAATGATACAGCATTTTTGTTAGTTGAACTAAATTATACATATATACATTTTAAATAAATAATAATGGGTTTTTCACATTTCTAATTTCCCTTTTTAATGATTTACATTTTAATTTTTAATAATTTTCATTATGAATAATCCAACATTCAAAAATGTTAATAGCAAGATGTATGCTAGTATACTCACAAGATTTAATAATTAACATTTTGCTGTATGTCTTTGTGTACATGCATTCATGTGTAAATGCCTAGGTATTGTGCCTTTTTAAAGTTGAGCCATTATTACACTTTATCCTTAATTATTTCAGCATACATCCTCTAAAAATCAGGATATTCTGTATGTCACCTAGATCATTTTTAAAACTAAGATTAATATTAAATCTTAAATATTAGTGAACATATTGATGGTACTCAAATCTTCATAGTTGTTTCTTTAATGTATATTAGTTTTTCCCTTTAGTTTCATTTCTTAAGGTCTAATTTCCAAGTTAGCAGAAATATGGAGTTTAGAAGACTTAATTAACAATTAGTAAATACATAATGTTAGATTTTCTTTTATAAAGAAAGCAGTTGTACTAGGATTATACCAAAAGAAGCCTGAAACACCAAATCAGAGGAACCAATGCACCCCTATGTTCATAGCAGCACTATTTACAATAGCCAAATGCTCAAAACAACTTAAGTGCCCTTCAGTGGATGAATGGATAAAAAAACTTGGGTACATTTACACAATGAAGTTATACGCAGCAGAAAGAAAGAGAAAACTCCCACCATTTATGATAGCATGGATGGAACTGGAGAGTGTCATGCTTAGTGAGATAAGCCAGGCAGCAAAAATTAAATACTACATGTTCTCACATAATACAGGAGATTAATGAACAAACAGAACAGAACCAGAGACATTAATACAGGGAACACACTTTCAGTGTGTAAAGGAAAGGGGTGGGGTGGGGCAGAATGAGGCAAGGAAGGGGAACAGTTTAGTCAAGGAACTAGCATTGATGACCCATGGACACAAACAACACGTGGGATTGACTGTTGGGGGAAGGATAAGGAGGGTGGGGAAGGGAAGAGCAGAGGAGAAAATGTTAGATGAATGTAGTATAAAAACAATAAAAATATATTAAAGAAAAAAAGGAAAACAATTGATGGACTTTTTAAAAAAGTAAGTGAGGCTTCTTAAAGCAAAGAAGAGGGGCCCTGGCTGGTGCCACAGTGGATAAGGCACCAGCCTGTGAACCCAAAGGTTGCTGGTTCCATTCCCATCCAGGGCACATAACCAGGTTGCAAGCCAAGTCTCCAGCCAGGTCTGTAGCTAGAGGCAGGTGAAAGGCAACCATACATTGATGTTTCTCTCCCTTTCTTCCTCCTTCTCTGCCCCTACCCTTCTCTCTAAAATAATGAATAAATTTTTTTTTAAATAAAAATTAAGTAAAAAAGGTATATTGAAGTATGCTTGACATACAAATGGTTTTACATAAACCATGTACACCACTTGATGATTTCGGAGATTAGTGTATAACCTGTGAATCTCTCACCACAATCTATGCCATAAATATCCTCATGACCTTCAAAAGATTCCTACCATTTCTTTATTATTATTATTATTATTATTATTATTACTTGGTGATATTAACACAAGATCTACACAATTATCAAATTCTTAAGTAAACAATCCAGTAGTAACTGTACACACCATGGTGTACAATAAATCTCTAGAATTTAATCATTCTGTATAACTAAAACACACTCTTTGACTCATTACCTCCCTGCTTCCTCCTCCCTCTAAGCCTCGGGCAAACACCCTCTAATCACTGCTTCCATGAATTGAACTATTTTAGATTCCTCACTTACGGGTATCATGTAGCACTTGTTCTTTTCTCTAACTTATTTCACTTAGTATAATGTGGAAACCCTGAGCTTGGAATCTCAAATCTCTTATAATGAGTTTTTATCATTGCTGTAATACAGGGTGGCCTTTTCCTTATTTATACTGGCCAGTAAACAAACTTGTCTCCTAAGGGAGACACTCTCTGTTTTCCAAGGCTGATTGTTTTGTAAACGTCCTAGAAAAGGCGAAGGTAGTCAGCGTCTCTGTACACAAGGTGTGCAAAATCTCTGAGGGTTCCTTGAAAAGATGGCCCGTGACACATATACTAGATAAAACTATTAAACACAAAATTTTAAAAGTATTTTAAAACAATTTTGATTATATGTGGTTATTACAATTTAAACAAAAAAATCAATTCAGTGTCATATTCTGTTTCTTGTTCCATCCAGAATAATTGCACAGTAGAAATATGCACAACCTATTAAGAATTTGACCTTCAGAGAATAATTATGCTGATACTATAGCTTAACTAAACTATCATATTCATAAAATAACATTTAGTTGTTTATATGCATCGTTTTCAACTAGATAGCTTTCATGAATCTTTTGATAAAAATACCTGAATTTATTTCATGCAACTTTCATAGAGATGTCAGTGAGTGTGTAGATTAGTTTTAAAAAATAAAAAGTAGAACAAAAATAATAAAGTATAAGTGTTTAGTATCTCTGATGAACATGGATGCTAAAATCTTCAACAAAATATTGGCAAACCAGATCCAGCAGTACATTAAAAAGATCATATACCATGACCAAGTGGGATTCATCCCAGCAATGCAAGGACTGTACAGCATTCGCAAATCAATAAACTTGATACACCACATAAACAAAATGAAAGGCAAAAATCATATCATATAAATACTGAAAAAGCATTGGATAAAGTATAGCATCTATTTATGATTAAAATGCTCAGCAAAATGGGAATAGAGGGAGCATACTTCAACATAATATAGGCTATATGTGAGAAACCTGAAGGCAACATCATACTCAACCAGCAAAAATTAAAAGCTTTCCCCCTAAGACAAGGTTCTCTATTTTCTCCACTTCTGTTCAGTATAGTTTTCAAGTTCTAGCCATAGCGATCAGATAAGGAAAAGGAATCAAAGGCATCCAAATAGGAAAGGAGAAAGTAAAACTGTCATTATTTGCAGATGACATAATAGTGTACATAGAAAATCTGGTAGACTCCACCAAAAAACTACTTGACCTAATAGGCAAATTTAGCAAAATAGCTGGATATAAAGCCAATATCTAGAAATCAAAGGCATTTTGGTATACCAACAATGAAACATCAGAGATAGAAGCTAGAAAACAAATCCCACTTACTATAGCAACATGAAAAATTAAGTACTTAAGTATAAACTTAATCAAGGAGGTAAAAGACTTATAGTCAGAAAACTACAGAACACTGAGGAAAGAAATTAAGGAAGATACAAATAAATGGAAGCATATACCATGATCATGGATGAGAAGAATTAACATCATTAAAATGTCCATATTATCCAAAGCAATTTATAGATTCAATGCAACTCCTATTAAACTACCAAGG
This sequence comes from Noctilio leporinus, assembly GCA_004026585.1. Classification (NCBI taxonomy): domain Eukaryota; kingdom Metazoa; phylum Chordata; class Mammalia; order Chiroptera; family Noctilionidae; genus Noctilio; species Noctilio leporinus. The sequence goes on along the minus strand of PVIW01007222.1, from coordinate 34,398 downwards.
ACATATTTCACAGATCTAGAAAAAATACTTTAAAAATTTATATGGATCCAAAAATTACCATGAATGCCACAGGCATCTTGAGAAAGGATACAAAGTAGCAGGAGTCACAATACCAAATATCAAGCTATACTACAAGGCTACTGTAATGAAAACAGTCTGGTACTGGCATAAGAATAGACATATAGATCAATGGAACAGAAAAGACCCCAGAACTAAACCCAGGATGCTATGGTCAATTAATATTTGACAAAGGGGAAGGAACATAAAATGTAGTGAAAATAACCTCTTTAATAAATGGTGTCAGGAGAACTGGAGAGGGACATGCAAAAAAATAAAACTAGACCCCCAACTTACACCATACATCAGAATAAACTTAAGATGGATAAAGCACCTAAACATAAGCCATGCCACCATAAAAGTCCTAGAGGAAAACATAGGCAGTAAAATTTCAGGTATCCCACACAGCTATATTTTCAATGATACCCCAAGGGCAACGGAAATAAGGGAACAAATAAACAAATTGGACCATATCAAACTAAAAAGTTTCTGCTCAACCAAAGAAAACATCAGCAAAACAAAAAGGGAACCAACCATATTGTAAAAACAAAGAGATACCACCTCATTCACACCTGTCAGAATAGTCATCATCAACAAATCAACAAACAACAAGTGCTATTAAGGATGTATAGAAAAGGGAACCCTTGTGTATTATTGGTGGGAATGCAGAGTGGTGCAGTTGCTATGAAAAACAGTATGGAATTTCCTCAAAAAACTACAAATGGAACTGCTTTTTGACTCAGTGATTCCACTGCTAGGATTATACTCAAGGACCCTGAAACACTAATTCAGAAGACCTTATGCACCCTGCACCCCTATGTTCATAGCAGCATTATTTCCAATAGCCAAGTGCTAGAAACAGTCTAAGTGCCTATCAGTGGATGAAAGGACCAAAAAGCTAATGTACATTTACACAATAGAATACTACACAGCAGAAAGAAAGAAGGTACTCCCACCTTATGTGGCAGCATGGTTGGAACTGAAAGGTATTATGCTTAGTGAAATAAGCCAGGCAACAAAAATCAGTATCATATGATCTCACATAATACAGGAGACTAATATAGAAAACAAACAAAAAAGGAAAACAGAACCAGGGACATGGAAACAAGGGACAGACTTCCGATGTGCAGAGGGAAGGTGGGAGGAGGAGAAAGAGGCAAACAGGGGAACAAGTTAGCCAAGGAACTAGTATAAATGATCCATGGACATGGACAACATTAGGGATTGACTATGGGCGGGAGGGAATGAGGAGGGTGGGGCAGGGGAGAGCAGTGAGGGAAAATAGGATAAATGCAATACAACAACAAATTAATTTTTTAAAATATTTATTTATTTATTTTTTAGAGAGAGGGGAAGGGAGAGAAGCAGAGAGGGAGAGAAACAGCAATGTATGGTTGCCTCTCACCTGCCTCCAGCTACAGAGCTGGCTGGAGACCTGGCTTCCAACCTGGTTATGTGCCCTGGCTGAGAATTGAACCAGCGACCTTTGGGTTTGCAGGCTAGTGCCTTACCCACTCTGCCACCAGCCAGGGCTACAACAAATTAATTTTTAAAAAGTATAAGTGTTCAGATATACTCAAAATTGCCAACCTACAATCTCTGTGGAGTATCTACTATGTATATACATTTTCATTTGAAAGTACTCTGTATGAGAAGACATATTTTTTCCACTTAGAAATGCAACATGATGTCATTGTAGGCTACTAGAGAACATCCTTGAAGAGTCCAGGTAATATCACTTTCTTGGAGGGGAAAAAAAAAAAGAGTGAAGAGATATTGTGCCACACAAGAGTGGACAAATCTGACGGCAACCCATGACTCCTTTTGAGATTAATGGTGAAAAAATGTTAAACCTTTCTCTCCTTCTCAGCATTCCTGTTAGAATGGGGCAAGACACCAAACTAAGTCCACTTTTCATTTAATGATGACAAACACTCATGACAAGAAAAACGTATGCTGACCTTTTGAATTAAAATTAGGTAACTCATATTTTAATAGAGTGACAAGTTTCACTTTAGCATAGAGGAATAAAACAAACTCAAGGATGCCCATTCTCACACAGGTACTTTGTTCCCAAATCAACAGAGCTGCTTACTAGTGTAGAGGCTAAAAAAAATAAAAGCAAAACAACAACTATGATAGGATTAAGTATTATTACAACAGACTCAATTATTTATCATCTATCATTGGACTTTTCTCACTAATAATTTGGGATGTTTTAAATATTTTATTTATTTTTGAAGAGAGAAGAATGGAGGGAAGAGAGAAGCATCACTGTGTGGTTGCCCCTTGCACACCCCCAACTCGGAACCTGGCCTGCAACCCAGGAATGTGTCCTGACAAGGAATTGAGCCAGCGACCCTTTGGTTCACAGGCCATCATTCAATACACTGAGCTACACCACCCAGGGCTAATTTGGGATGTTTTAAAGAATAAATAGGCTATTTAGTCCATGCATATCTGTCCTTCCAACTCACATTATTTACTCCAAATTCTTCCCTGCTGAAATGCAAGGAAGTTCTAACTATTCAACCAATGCTATTTTCTTAGTTGTTTTTTTTTTTTTTTTTTTTTTTTGCAGAAATGGCAAATGCAAAATGATTAAAAGTAATAACTTTGTTAAAGACAAATTGCATCTAATATGTATAAAATGTATTATTTGGGTTACATAAAAGGAGATAATATTTTATTGTTTTCCTAAACCCTCAAGTGAAATAAAGTATAATTTTTATGAGGGAGAATAAAATCATAAAATTAAAATTGAGGCTTTTATCTTGACAAAACAATGATATTGCAGACCTTGAATTAAAAAAAAAAAAAAAAGACAAAACCCAGCAAAATGGACATTAGATAAAAGAAACCTTGTATAAAATGGGAAAAACCGAGATGAAGATTATTTGAGAAAAAGAGGTGGATTATGAAAGATGATGATGTTCCAACATATAGATAATCCCTTGAAGGAAACAAGAAGTGAAAGACAAAATATGTTCAATGGAATTATATATAGTTGATACATTCTTTTCTTCTTATATATCAAAAATATTATAGCTGGGCACATGGTCATTCAGATTATATATATATATATATATATATATATATATATATATATATATATATATAGTATTATATGCTATTAACATATCCTTCCTTTTATATAGGTTTGGGCAGGTGATGATGTAATCTGTAAGTGGCAAACAAAAGGCCCATAGGCTGAATCCAGCCCTCCACCTTGTTTTATCTCTCCCGGCACTTCTGGTCCAACACCTTGTTCCTACCCGGCTTAACTGTTAAGGAGTAGTTATATTTATACAGTCCTAAAATTACAATTGGCCCTTTGAAGGCAACCTCGAGGCTGATGTGGCCCCTGGTGACAATGAGTTTGATGTAATCTAATGGTATATTTTATTCTAAGGCTAGTAGGTAAAATATCTGCTGTGACTCCTGTATTTTGGGGCACTATCCTCTGAAAATGCTAATAATAAGCCTGTAGGGAACGACAGTTATTTTAAGAGAGAAAAAGATCTACATTATTTAGACCAAAGTAATGTTGAGATCTCTTTGTTAAAGTAGCTTATATATCGATTAACAAAGACAATAGAAAGTGAGGTTGAATGACCAATTAAAATAGTCAGGCAACTACGAATTGGAAAATATAAGCCACAGTCAAGTTTTTCATGCACTTGAATGTATGATGTTATAGAAAATAGAAATATACAAAGAAAAATCTCTTGCAAAACAAGGAGGAGCCTACAGAAACACAGCTGAGAAGTTACTATTTATCAAACCTTTAGTTCTAATACATCAAGTAAACACAGGTAACTATTAGATCTTTGGAGAATGAGTGCAGACTTTGAAAAATGGGTCCTCTCATAGCTTGTAGAGTTTGCAATTCTAGAAATTTGGTTTTAAGTATTAGGCATGTATACAAAAATGTACCTGCATTTGGCAGTATTATATATAACATCAAAACACAAGAAAATATATATCTAAATAACTTATTCTGCTGGATATTATATAAGGAAAAATGTAACCAAATTAGAGCTAATTCTGCCTATGTGTTTTATTAAATAGATCAGAACAAGTTAATCCTCTTAACCCTAATTCCAAATTTCTGGGGAAGGATGTCTGATCTGTCTAGCTTTGTTAAAATTAAATCCTTGTGCTGGAAGACAATCTTCCAAGGGTCCCCTCTGTTTCTGCAATGTTAAGACACTGACAAGTTTTGTTCTGAATTATCTTTACAAGAATGCTTGCCTCCTCTTGGGGTTACGGGTAATGCTGTTTGCTGTTGACCAGAATAGAGGTCAAAAGGATGATGTCTAATATACCCCTCCAGGACAAAAGTTGGGCAGGTTTGCTAGCAGCTCCTTTATAATACACAAAATTTCCTAAACTTGAATATTTTCAGATGTGATGCAAACCCACTACATGGGCAGCATCCACCTGGGCCATTCTGCATCATCCCTTAGGACTGAAAAAGTGGGAGAAGCCACTATGCCACCAGACAAGTCCTTATCTGACTTGGTTGTCTCTTGTACTTGGCCAGCATTTATGAAATTGTGGCTATCTAACTAGTAAGTTTGCAAGCATGGTGAAATCTCAGATCCCTCACAGTTCTTGGCAACTTATGCTTATTCTGAATATTGTATATCAGTTAATTCTTGTACAGGGAAAATACCATGCACACAGACACATAACAGTAAGCATTGCACCACCTAATCTTTCTATGTACAACTGAATATATATGATGACCAAATGTGACCCATGGTTATCTTTGGGGTTAGGAATTTTCTCTATCAAGCTGCTTCTTATATCATTTATATTTTTTTAATGAGCAGCAGGTATCCTTTAATAAATATTATCCCATTTGAAATATAAAATTCATATGACAATTCACCACAAAAGTTCTACTAATCATCATAGTGTTTTCAGAAATTATTTTCCTGGCTAAATACAAACATATTTTAGAAATAACCTTTAGACTCAAATATTAGTCACTAGCTAAAGCTTAATAGTAACATTTGACAGAATATATTCTAAGCATTCTTTCTATCTAGTTAGGTGACATTATTACCTTCTTCATGTATTTTTACATTTCATTTATCTATAAATTTACCCACATTTTAAACATTTATATAAACAATTTATATTCAATAAGCTACCTAATTATTTTAAAATAACACCTTTGTCCATATGTATATATCTCTTAGGAAAATCAAAAGATCATTCACTATAAATTCACTTTCAGGTGAAAAAAGCAATGAAGATGTAGACCATTGAAATCCAAACTAAGAAGCTAGATGATATGAATAAGCCAGGTGCCAGGTATTGAAAACTTGATGTAGAGGGTGGTTTGCAGTAACACACTGCTCTTATTAAAATGTGAGCTATTCATTAATGTGATAGACCATTTATTTCAACTTTGCTGCATGAAAATTAATAAATCATAGGCTATTGCAAAATGGTGATCTTGCTAGTGGCAATCTCGTTAGGCTTCTTTCCAAAATGTTGATAACCTAGTTTTTGTTCCCCTTTTGCTAACAATCTAGGATCCAGTGTGGTTTATGATCTTTTCCATACTTGATACATCCAGAATTAAAATATTAGTCTTCTAAAATATGAATTTTTGTAGGAGATATGCTTCCAAAGTATAATTTTTTAAAAGGGAGGCAATAAAATAACAAATACATCTATAAAAAGTGACATTCTTTTTTAACAACCAAATTCTCATTGTAAAAATGAGAAACCTTAGAGAAAAATTAATTTGTCTAAGATTGGACAGCTAAGAATTATCTAATAAATCCACCAAACATAAAAACAAACTCAAAATAGATTAAGAACATACATAATGTAAGATGTGAAACCATATAGCTCATAGCAGGAAACATAGAGTAAGTCTCTCAACACTGGTCTTAGCAATGATTTTTTAGATTTGACACCAAAACTGAAGCCAACATTAAAACAAGCAAGCAGCACCATTTAACAAAGCATCCATTTAACAAAGGAAACAGTTAACAAAACAAAAAGACAACATATGGTACAAGAAAAAAAATATTTGCATAACACCTATCTGATAAGAGGTTAATATACAATATGTTCAAAGAACTCATATAATTCAATACCTAAAAAATAAATAATTGATTTAAAACATTAACAAAGGACTTGAGCAGACATTTTTCTAAAGGTGACTTACAAATGGCCAACAGGTACATGAAAAGGCACTCAACAGTACCAATCACTAGGGAAATGCAAATCAAAACCACAATGAGGTATCACTTCCCACCTGCCATGATGTTTATTATGAAAAAGACAGGAGGTATAATAATACCTGGCTAAGGTGTGGAGAAATAGCAACATGTACAGTGTTCCTGGAAATGTAAGCTGATGCAGACACTATGAAAACATCATGAGGATCCTAAAATATTAAAACAACAAAACAAAACAAAACAAAAAAAACTAACATGATTCATCAATCCTACTTCTGGGTATAAATCCAAAGGAAATGTTCCAACGATCTTAAAAAGATATCTGAACTTCCATGATCATATTCACAATAGCCAAGGTATGAAAACAATCTAAGTGTCTGTTAACAATGAATGGATAAAGATGATGAGATTGATAGCATGTGCGCGTGCGCACACCACAAAATAGAAGATCATCCAGCCATGAGAAAACAAGAAATTATGTAATTTGAAATAACTTGGCTGAATCTATACAGCATTATACTAAGTGAGGTAAGCCAGACAGAAAAAAAATTACTGCATGGTGTCAGTTATACTTAGAATCTAAAAAGTTGAACTGTTAGAAATCAAGAATAAAGTGGTGACGAGGCTGGGAGGTTTGTAGAAAGGAACACTCAATAAACAATAAATAAGTTCTAACGATCTGAGTATAACATGGTGACTATAACATTGGATAACTGAAATTTGCTAAGACAGTAGATCTTAAGTATCTCCCCTCACGCACAAAGCTATATATGAGAGGTGGTGAGTTAACTCGGTGGTAGGAATCCTTTCACAATATATGCATATATTAAATAAACATGTTGTATATTTTAAATATTTTATGATTTCATTTGTTAATTATACCTCAACTGAAAAAAAAAAAACAAATTCATATCTTCTCCTTATGTATTTTCCACATGCATTGCAGCGCAGTTTTTATATTCATAGTACCTTAAATGTATTAACCTCATAGTACCTTAAAATGTATTAATATTCAAATATTTGCACATGTGCATTTCTTCACACTTAAAGGAATATTTAATACAGAAAGTGCACACCTAAAAGTCAACTGACTTTTAGATTAATATGGAATATAAGAAATTTACTAAAAGTAAAATAAAATTAATCTAGAAAATATTTCTTGCCTATATAAGTACATACATAAAAATACACATATGTGTATTTCAAGCAATGTGATTGCCTGAAGTTCTCAACCCATGTGCCAGAGCAGGTATTGTTAATTGCTCATTATAACCAGAAAAACACAAGCCTAAGAACATAATAGATGGCCTACTTTTACTTGTTTCTTGTGCTCTGTAACCCAGGCTTGAACTTGTTCAGAGAAGACACTAAAATGTTTTCCAAAAATTCATGGTAAATAAATAATGAGTCAATTTTTTGCAACGCTGAATTATGTTTTAAATAATTGTCCAAGTTACATGTTAAGTTTATTTGCAAAAGGTCATAGCTACAGAATTAATATGTATTCTGGGAAGTAAAGCCCAAACAGAAATTAACTATGCAATAATTAAAATGAAATCTGTAATTCTGCAACTGTGATGCAGTTAATGGGTGAAAACAAAGTTACTAAATGGAGACTGGGTTCAGTCCGTTATTTTTATAAACAGAATCATATCACTGTTTTTACCAACTTACACTTAGAACTTTATAATTATCCTACTATTATATGGACTTTAAGGAATATCACATTTCATTCTCAGTACAAGCCTATGCATTGTGTGTAATTGTTATTTCTATTAAGTGGAAAACTAAGTAATAAAATGATTCTGTAACTTATCCCAAGACAAATAAATATTAAACAGAGGGTAGAATTTCAACCCAGGAATTGTTCCTCTGTGGCCCAGACTTTTAAATATCAGACCATATGGTATCTAGCCCTAAATATTATTTTCCCATCATATTCCACTAAACCCCACATGCACATCACAATGTTTTTGTTTTTTTTTTTTTTTTGCTTTGTTGTCTTGTTTTCCATGAGCAGAAAATTTCCTGAGAAGTATTATGTATTTCATATCCAGCTGAATTTGTTCCTTTATAACCACATTTGAGTAATATAAACTATGCTAAGTTTGAGGTAAAGTTTATATAATTTAAAAAATTAGATAAAATTTGATAAAACTTTTACTTACAGCTTCCCATTTTCTGCCCATTCTCTTTAATAAAAATTACATACATTTGACTATGTATATTTTGTCATGTTAAATGGGGTAATGGGTACAGGTGCTTAATTCAAGGAAGTTAAAAAAGGTAAGATTGACTGAATGAGTAAAGACTTGGGAAAAGAGAGCTGTGAAGTTTTAGTCAGCCAAGTACAAGTTTTTGAGAAGTTTGAGCAGAAAGTGATGGGAATAATTTGAATAGCTTTCATGCAATGCCAGATTTGGGGTGGGGGTGGGGGTGGAAATAAATTGAGTTTCAGGATATGAGTCTCCCTATTCTGCCATTTTCAGACAGTCAATAGTGAAGACTTATATGATTTTTCATACTGCTCATGAATTGTATTTATATTACCTCACAGAGACCAACTTTATTCAGGCACCATAAGTGATGCTGATTTAAAGAATTAAGTAACAGTCTAAATTTCATTTAATGAGATGTAAGAGATTTCTGAATTTAAAACTAATTAGGCTGCCAACCTAGCTTTAGTTTTACATCTCAAATACTGAAAGATTAACATTTACATGACAGGATACTCAGATTATGAAAAATAATTATAATTCCTCACATAGATCTCTTCAGGATATGGTTGGGGAGATGACCATTTTTCCCTGTTGACCATTTTTCTATGGAGCATTTATGCACGTGTAGGTAAAAAATTTTGGGATAGCTTAAAGTTTCAATCAGGACAACTTGTTTATGGTTCAAAAGCAGCAGCCTGGTTTTCACCTTATGAAATAGAGTTGCTGCCACCCCTAAATCCCTAGTTACATAGGGGTTTGTGGACCTGATGTCCAAGGACAGAGAAAACGTATCACCTTAAAATTACTGTACTGTAAGATGTAAATACAGGAATTTCCATAGAAAACACAGTTTTCTATCAAGGTCATCTCATCTTGGCAAGACATATCAGGTGTTAATTCTATACTTAGACACTCCATTACTACTGATTCAAAAGGCATTGTTTACTTCAACTATTAATCTCAGCAGTATTTGATTTACATGAAAATAGATAAGGCTTTGAGACAGCTTCTCCAAATGAAAAACTACACTGCATATTAATAGTTGAATTTAGAAACACCTATTTTCAGAAAATTGAAAAGTATTTCTTCGTATTAAGACAGATGACACTTTCTAAAAAGCATTTTATTTAAATTCCCAGTTGAATACATTACAGTACCTTTGTGTGTGCACAAATCATTTGCACAAAACTTTTTGTTGTTCAGTATTCTTACTGAGAAAAACAAAGAGAATTGTAAACCTTGGGATTATGTATTTTATACATGCCAATTGAATTTGGTCTAATGACCTAGTAGGATCCTGACTATTAACCAAGAAATAATGTTTGGCATAGTCTTAGGTATTACTGAAAACATACGGAATATAATGCATCATGTTGATCTAAAGGTATAAAACTTAATGAGGGAGATATTCAGGCACATCTCTAGCTTACTATATATAAAGCAGCATGAGAATAGTAAAGTGAATTGGAAAAAGACACTGGATTCAATATTTCCTTCCGTGTCCCTGCCTCAGGGCAGGGAGTGTAGTCTTGCACAACTGCTTAAAGAAATTGTGCTTTATTTCTATATCCTTTGCTTGCAGCACAGGGCATAGATCATTACAGGTACTTAATAACCACTATGATAAAGTAATAGATGGGTAAATAGAACAAGTTTTAAGAATATGCCGAGACAGCTTGTTAGGTGAAAAAAAAATGTAGACATTATCCTTAATATTCTATTCCGCAGCTTGAAAAACTTTACAAATGAACGTGTGTGAAAAAAAGGAGTGCGTGAATGTGAGTACAAGAAACTTTTTAACTTGGCTCAACTCGAGTTTACATGGGAGCAGTAGCAGATGAGGCACTACGGGCAGGTAGTGCCTACACCAGAGAGCGCCTTGACTAAGGACAGAAAAGGATTGATGGGACTACAATAGATGAATCTATTTTAGAAAGATAACTCCAGTGGCAATGAGAGAATGATTTGATGGTGGTGATGATAAAGGGGAGGGAGCTGGCAGGGATAAGGGTATGGAAATTTCATATTGAGCAACCAATTAGGATCCTACACACACACACACACACAGGAGTGATAAAGACCAGAATTGGGATGGTATTTAAAAGCAGGAGTTAGAGAAATAAATTCACAAATTAATGTTTTGGAAAGGGTGAATAACCTCAGGGAAATTTATGAATCTTGTGTACATTTATCGGAAAATAACTGTGCAAATGCATTGACACCAAATAGTTGCAAATTCCAACAGAGCTCCTTCTCCATTACTAGGGCTTGTAGTGCAATTACAGTAATTTTCTGAAGAATTTATTCATCTTTCTTGCAATTTGCTTGAAAGAATGAAATTATTTCAGAACGGATGCCTTAGAAAATAAATGGAAGGCTCTGAGGAGAAACAAGGCAACCACAGAACTACAGAGTCAATTCTCCAAGTGTAGCAGTTTGTTTCAAAGGATCACATTCATAAAGCCACACTTCAAAACAACTGTTAGAACAAGGCATTCCTCAAGCATCCCCAGTATCAGTGACACTCACAAAATATTCATAAACCAAACCAAGCCAGGTTCAAGCACCCACATGACCCTATCGATCTTTTGAAGTGTGAAACAGCCAAGGGAAATGCATTTTAAAAATGAGTACACCTAATATGACTTTGTAAAGTAACTTTATGTTCTAAAATGCCAGTATTATGGGCAATAAATATAAAATCAAAGCAGTTAATATTCCTTCAAATGTACTGAAACACTGAGCAGCATTCCCTTTGGGTTTCAGAATATGCTTTCCAAAACTGCAGCGGGAAAAATGGCTCGTTTGGACTCTGTGCCTCTACAAATTTAATTTAAGCTCATTTGGATTGGAACCATGGTCACCTGTAGTTGCTGCATGGAATGTGACTGCATTCAAAATTCTTTTTTATGATGCTGTCAGCATGAAAGCTCTCAATTGTGTCCTCAGTTTGGTCTTTAAATGGTTTTATTTTGTTAAAACAGTTTTCAGTAAAAGAATTATTATTCTTTCTCCATGTGTTCAAAACAGGGAGGTTTCCTTCATATGTTTGAAACATTTTAGGTATTAATATGCAACTAATACAGGTTCCTGAAGGATTCTTGGGGAAGAACAGGGCCCTTAGAAAAATGAAATAGGAACCTACAATTCTTATGCACGGTTATTGAAGGGCAACACGTGTTCATGGTTGCAGGTGAAAAGAACAAGCCTGCAAAACTAAAGTCCCTTAGGATTTTTCTGTGACTATGTGACCTAGGTACTACCTACTTAACACGTTAAAAAAAAAAAGGCTTCTGTGGAACTTCATATTCAAACCATGATTTTCCTGTACTTCTTATTCCAGAGTTCCTGGAAGGGGACTCATTTGCTTTGGCAGAGCTCCATGAAACTAATGACCTCGGGAAAAGGTGCATAAAAATGTATTACTACAGGCCTAATTTTCCAGTATAAAGATTCACCACTTTCTTTGCTTTTCAAGGGCTCACAAGACCATGTGCTTAGGGAGGCCTAATTGTGTTCATTTACTGTAGATTTCATAACAGCAAGCTGAAGTTGTTGGTGTTTTAGAAGATGAATTTGAAAATGTAGCTACTGAAGATGTTTGTCTCTCAGTAACACAGTTCTGAGATGATAGGATCTGTAATAGAATGATGGTAAAAAAAAAAATGGGAAGATGAAAAAGGTTCCAGAAATGGTTAGGTAACCAGTAAGAAGTGTAAATTATTGCACGTGGTGAGTAAAGGCGGCTAACCTCAAGATTTTGGGCATAGGTAACTTGTTGATATTAATGATGAGTAATGAAAAAGGAAAGCTAGTTTGGGGGAATGGGTTGACAGTTTTATTTTTATATTTATTGAACTAGGTTACAACTTCAGATAAGGAACAAGATAAACACTGTTTTTGTCTAAGCCAAGCATACAGTGTAGCAACAATATAATGAATTTTATTGTCAATAGACAGATGTGACTGTTAACCAATGTTTCACCTCCCAAAATTTAAATAAAAAATGCATTTAAAAATGAAAATCCACCCTTATCTTATAGTTGACTGAAGTGTGATGTGAAGAAAATGGGAAAAGTGATTTAATTTACTTAAGATCATATTCATAATTATAAAAGAAACAGGTTAATAAAACAATTCCTCCCAGTTGTTGAAAATTAAATAGTGTATAAAGCACCTGAAACTTATTAAGCATTTGAATTGGTCATCTAATTTTACCTCCCACCTGCTTTCTTTCTGGCTGGGTTTAGGTGTAGGTAACCCAAACAGACTGCAGCTTAGCTAATACAGAGTTCTATTTGTTTACTTCAAAAAGAGTTTATCAAATGGAAATGCATACCCTGAAAGTTGTTATGAAGCTTCTCTTAAAAATCCTATCATGTGATTGCAGTGGGTGTTTACCCCTGGGTTGAAAGTTGATGGAGGCAAGAAGTTGCTGTAGAAGGCCGATTTCATAGAATGCTGTTTTGGGACCATATTATGAGAGCCACTTCCTTAAAAGATTTCAGTAAAGGATGACAATATGTATTAAACTTCATCTTAATGTAAAAATGCCTCAAAATTATATTCGTTTATTTATCTTTCAAATTCTTTGATTATTCAGAGTTTGCACATAAAATGACTCTCCTCTCAGCTCTTCTGCCTTACTAGAGTTAGTTCTGCTACAGTACTTGTTTTGTAAACACAGATTTATTCCAATGTAATTGACATATTACAGAACAGTTCGAGCATAATGTGAATCTTGTGTTTGCTTATGCACAAAATAACCTCTGAGAAACACTAGGTGACTGCAACAACTGCACTCAGCTCAATAAAATACTGTTAAGAACCCACAAATGCACACACACCCCTGAAACATCTATCAATATGATCACCAAGTGTGTTACATGCATCGGCAGTAACAACTTTCCATCTCATTTTAAATAACCTTCCTTCCGCCACCTCACAATAACCCACAAGCTGAACTTTTCCAAAGTCCACTTCCAACACCAAACAAGAATTTTTTCAAAGTGCAGATTTCATTTGATTTCTAGATATTTACCTAATGTGTATAACTTATATACAAGTCATATACTTATATACATATATATACATATATATACACACACACACACACACACACACACACACTCTTAACAGGTACTTATGTCCTTTAATTTATCCTTGACAATGCTGTTGAATGTTGTGCCCTTTACCACATACTTCACATATGGTTATGGTTTTTATTATTGTGCAATTTTGCATAGTACAGTACTTTTTAGTAATACATATGTCAGTCACATAGCAGAACTGACTGTGACTCTGACCAGAAAATACAAACTTTTTCAATACTCTGTTTCTTCTCTAAAAATAGAAGAATAGTTGTAGCCATTTCCTAGTGTAACAGGGGTCCCCAAAAGTCCCCACAGCCCATGGTTTTTGGGTGAGGGAAGAAAATAATACAGCTCTTATGGTACTTTGCACATCTATGGCAGGCTGGTAGCTAGGGCCAATAGAAGAAAGGATGATAATGTTTAAAATACTTTTGCATATCAATGACAAGGGGCTAGTATAGCCTTTCAAGGAGAGAGCCAGAAGGAAAGGAGACAGTCCTAAGAAAGGGGACATGGATGTTTGAAATGATGTCAAAGGGCACCATTTGCCATGAGAAGCATGATGGAGCAGCCATGGGACAAGTAGCAAGCAGCTATTCAGATCACAGGGGTGATTTGGCCATGTGGCCTAGGCTAGTGGGAATGCCAGCACTCTGCTGTTTTGGTTGTGCCTGCTCCAGCTGACTCTAAAACCACCAAGAACTCTGCGTTGGAGACCTGGACTCTATTGGGACCCCTGGAATGTGGGACATATGGAAAGGACACTTTCTTAGGATGTGTGCCTTTCCTGAACTTCACCATGATCCAGTGTAACATGGCACATTCTTTCCTGGACTATTATATGGAGGCTGAAGACAGTGTAAAGTACTCCAGATCCTGAAGAAGAGTGTTGAGAGATATGGAATCAGGAACTATTGGGTTTGGTTTTGGCTTACAGCCTTTTGGGGACCAAAGGAAGTGCTGGGTCTCAAGGGAGAACAGGGCCCTTGGGCAGGAGTGCTCTTAGCATCTCTCCCTACACCCAGGTTGGAATATTACAAATAAAGACCTATTTTTCTCAACACTAACTATTGGGCCTTACACCACAGTGCCACATGAACCAGCTCCCCTTTGCTCAGTAACAATAGGTTTGTTGAAGAATTAAAGAAAATGATGCGCACTGAGTATTTAGCACACACTATGAGATATCATAGCACTTAATACATGTTACATATTCTGTATTATATATTAGTGTGAGATGCTCTCACAGTAACCCCTGGAATCTGAGGTATGTGGGAAAATGGACTGTGTAGGGGTAATTAAGATCCTGTACCTTAACATAGGGGCATTATCCCGGATTATCCAGGTGAGGCCAATGCAACCACATGAGCTGTTAAAAAAAAAAAACAGCTTTTGCAGGCTAGAGCCAGAGAGAGGCCAGGGAGAATTCAGAGAGATTCACGAGCAGGACTCGGCGCACCGTTGGTAACTTGGGGCTAATGGGGAGTGGGGGTGCAGGAGGGTTTAATGAGAGGCTCCAGGTCAGCAGGAAAAGGCTCAGCTGCACAGGGAAAGAGCTTGCCTTCTGCCAGTAATCTATGCATACGAGAATCAAAGTGGATTCTTGAGCAAAATCAACCCATGAACAAAAGAGAAACAGAGGTGTAGATACATAGAACCGAGGGAAGGGTGGATGGAGGGTTGAATAAAAGAAGGGATGAGCCAAAGAACAGATATACATAACCCACGGGCATAAACCACAATGTGGTGATGGACAGGGGTGGGGGCAGGGGCTGAAGGAAGGAGAGCCAAGGGGAGAAAAGTGGGGACAACTATAACAGTATAAATAAACAAATGGAAAAAAAATTTTTTTCCTAGCCAGCTGACACCTTGATTTTGGTCTTGTGACACCTGGAGCCGAGAAACTGAACAAGCTCACACCTTCTGACCTACAGAGTTATGGGATAATAAAATGCTAAATTTATAGTAATTTACTATGGCAACCATGGAACACTCACTGCAGATTTTGTTATTACTGTAGGAGTTAAATATTTACACACTGTATTAAGGGAAGAGCAAATTGTTACTAAGAAAAATATCATTTCAAACTAAACTGTATTTACTAAACAAAACTTCCTCTGGGGTCATGCTTTTTCAATTTTGGCCATGGATACTATGTATAAACTGGATTCATTATAAAAATAGCAAGCATGTGAACATTTGATCAAGGAGATTAATGTTTCCAATGTGGTGGAGATTGACTGTGGGAGATGATAGGGTCATTGGGGCAGGGAAAGCAATGGGGGAACAGGATAAATGTAATACAACAATAAATTAATTTCAAAAATAAAAGAGCACGGCAGAATGCAAGTAAGTATTCTGAGGTAACTATGAATCCATAGGTAATTATTTGCATATTTTAACTGACTGGTAGCAAGTTATTTGTGGCAGTATGTAAAACAGATATTGAAATATTATAGTTGGAGCCCAAGTAATATCCCCAGGAATCTTGTAAAAATGCTGCTCCGGAGGAAGGAGTAGCTTAGTAAAATCATAAACTGTACATATCATGGGGGGAAAAAAAAAAAGGAAGAAGATGAATGTTCCTGGACAAGATAAATTTTCTCTATGTAAGAAGATTCCTTAAACTTGCATTCCAAACTGGATGTAGTCAGTCATATGTTAAGG
Organism: Noctilio leporinus; assembly: GCA_004026585.1. NCBI lineage: Eukaryota > Metazoa > Chordata > Mammalia > Chiroptera > Noctilionidae > Noctilio > Noctilio leporinus. Next base: position 18,156 of record PVIW01007222.1, on the reverse strand, counting down.
TTTTAAGCTTAACAGCTCAATCATCAGTTACTGTCTGGAGGAGCAGAAAGAACAAAGGAGAAGCTGCATAGAAATGAGCCTCAGGTAGGAGTGAAAAAGCACACAGGCAAACTTCATTTGTCCCCAATTAGTTTTGAGCCAGTATGTCCTGCCCAATTTTAACCATGTGTTGTAAGTAAATCCTGAGTTTTGAAGTTGGTATTGCCAGATGTTCCCAGTATCACAAGAAACCCCGTGCTAGCATGGGGGGTGGGGGAACCCTAGAAATTCTGTGTATGATTGGTTTCCATTACGTGGGAGAAAGCCTTTGAAACTAGGTATTTATCCCAAGGTCTAGTAGGGGAAGAGGAGGGGGCCCTCAGGCACAGCACCCTAACAAAAGCTCATAAAGTTAACAGATTAACTGCCTACCTCTGGTCACTATCTGTTTTAGGAGGGGTCCCTTATGCTGACAGAAGGAACCTATAAGTAATGGGATAACTGTTCTCAATTTTAATTAACTGCCTCATGACACAAATCTGTTTTATAACAAGATGAACAAAAGTGGCCTGGAGTGCGATAAGAATTCAAGGAAACAGACCCACATGCATCCCTATGTTTAGGTGGTCATGTCCATGCCTGGGGGAAGCCGGCACCGCCTTGGCCCACCAATCATTATGTAGCTCCCTCACCCCCATCCGGCCAACTACGTGAGTCCTCAAGACAAATGACTTGATGCTGTTACCACCCTTGCTCTTTACTGCCCTGCCTTGCCTCACCCTATACCTACGTCCTTCTCCCCCTCCTCAGCCAGGCCCATCCCTTCTAGGAGAAGGTACTGCTAATAAACTTAGCCTGTATGTGAATCTGGTTGCTTATCTGTCGTTCCGTACTGTCTCGGCAAGAAGAACTGAGCTGTTCCCATAACAGGCTCAGAAAATGCTCTAAGCCTCATGCGTAGTGTTCCACAATCAGCGTCTTCAAACAACAGAAAGTTATCTTACCATTGCGGAGGGAGGCCTGAGGTCCTGTGTGAGTCTCACTGGAGTCAAGGCACTGTGTCCACAGAGCTTAGGGTTCCAGCTGGGGGCTCTAGGAAAGGAGCTGTTTCTTAACCTTTTTTCAGCTTCTAGAGGCCACCATGCTTGGCTTGAACCCTTCTCTATCAGTCAGCAGCTTTGCATTTTCATTTCTCTCCTCAACTGCTGCCTCTGTCGTCCACCCTCTTTCCTCCAACTAACCCTCGTGCTTCCCTATTATAAGAACGCCTGTGATTATATTGGGCCCACCTGGACGATCCAGACAATTCTCTTCATTTCAAGCTTCTTAACTTAATTACATTAGCAGCACCTCCTTTGCCCCACAAAGTAGCATGTCCACAGGCTGTGGATTAGGATGAGAACATCTCTGAAACTATTTTTTTTTCTTAAAGATTGTATTTATTATTTTTAGAGAGAGGGGAAGGGAGAAAGGCAAAGAGACATCAATGTATGGTTGCCTTTCACCTGCCTCCACTACAGAGCTAGCTGGAGACCTGATTTGCAACCTGGTTATGTGCTCTGGCTTGGAATTAAACCAGTAACCTTTGGGTTCATAGGCCAGTGCCTTATCCACTGTGCCACTAGCCATGGCCCAAGCACATTTCTAATAAAATACATATATTTCTAACATAAGTGTAATTGCAATAGTGCTTTGCAAATAATTGCATAGTGTCATCTCAGTTTTTCCTCTTAAATCACATTTCCTTTCAGCTTCTCACCTCCTAGAGTCTTTTATGATTCATGGATAGGGATGTTTAGTAAGATAAATAGGTTGACCAAGAAGAAGACCATATTAGCTGGGGGGAAAACAACAAGGCAATGTATTTCTGGACTCCTTCAGTATGATGCTAATTGTAGTATCAAGACTATACATACATACACAAACACATCTGTGTGTTTATAATTATCTTTCTATCTATATACATAAAAAGTTTTGAAAGTTATTTTGGTGCCTTTGTTGAACTATTTAAGTGTCTATGTAAGTGTATAAATATTTGCTTATTATTATGGCAGCATAAGGAATATAGGGTGAGCTTATTTCATGTTAAGCACATTTTAGAGGTCTAAAATGGGTGAGCATTATGTAAGCTAAAAAAAAATGTAATAAGTTGTCCTTATATTCTCTAAGCCAAAGATTTCAATTTATCATTTTATTGTACAATTACTTCCAAAGAGTCTAAAAAGTGTCAGGTACTATTCTCAGTATTGTTGACACTATAGCAACACAGGCAATAACTACAGAAACAAGACAAACCAGGCACAAACATCTGTTTATGGTGCTTACACTCCAGTAGGCAACTGGAACATTAATAAATAAATAACTAAACAAACACAAATAAATAAAATTGAACAACAGCTAGGATTGCTAAAGGACAGTAGGGAAAGGCAGAGAAGAGGAATGAGGGGCAGGTGGGTTCAGAGAAAACAAAATTTAAATATGATTGTCATAAAAGTTCTTGCTGAGGAGGTAAATTCTGAGCCAAGAGTCCTAGGAGGAGGAAATGCAAAATATTTTCTTTTTAATTTTATTTTTCAATTTCAATTTATGTTCAATAGTATTTTTGTATTAGTTTCTGGTGTACAGTATAGTGAGTGGTTAGACAGTCATGCCCTTTACAAAATGTTCACTCCTGATATTTCCAGTACCCACCTGATACCATACATAGTTATTATTTCAGGGAGTGAGGCTTAGAAAACACTTTGTGCTTTCAGCCAACATTACTGATTGCCTTAAATGCATCAGCCAATAATGGAGACACTAGGGATACAGAAGTGAACAAAACCAATTCCCTTTCTTTAGGGAGCTTATATTCCAAGAGAAATCATGACTTTCTTCCAAATTATTTATTCTACTCTACTCATCATTGTTGGAAATGAGGGAAAATTATAAATCATGCTCTTAAAAATTTTTTATTTATGGAAAAAGATTAGCTTTCTAATCTCAAAAGGGGTACTTTAGAGATTAGCTAAAAAATACAGAGTACTAAAAATGAGGCTTAATGAGTATACTTAGCTGGTACAATGATCAGGTGGAAATCCTGCTTTAGTTTACTTTCGTTAGTTTGAAGTTTGGTTCCATCATGTCTAGGTGTTACATTTCTAGGGCCCCTCAGTTGAAACCAGGTGACATTCAGAACAAAACAGATTTTTATAAAGATGGCTTCCTAGAGTTTAACAACCAATAAATGCAGTGAGTTTATTCCAATGGCAACAGTTTCCAGAGCAAGTATATTACACAAATATAATAAATCATAGATTTAGGGAAAAGCTAAAGTGTTGTCAACTGGGTTGTAAATGTCTCAACATAATAAACACAGTAGAACAGAAATGGCTCCACAGTTGAAGATTTCAGTTTTGATGACAGGAAAAAAAAGATCTGCTTCAGGTGGGAAAGGAAACAGCATAGTGTTGAATTTTAACAATGGAGATGGTCTGAAAGAAATAGCATGTATTAAGATTGTCAGTATGACAGATGGTTGGACCGTATGTAATAAAGCCAAAAGATATTTTGACGAGAAAGAGGATAGATTTGACAGTTCACAAATCAGAATTCTAGGCAGCACAAATGAGAAAATATAATTGAATGTGTGCTAAGCTGATGCATAGTTAATTTTCCACAGCTCAAGGCGACAGAGTATGGGCGATGGACAGGAGTGTTAGCAGGTTTGATAAAAGAAAGAGACAGAGAGGGAGAACACAAATAAAAAGAGAAAGAAGACAATAATCAATCACATGTAAAGTATTATTTTCAGCAACTTAGGTGAAAAACCAACCCACAACTTACAATTTCTGAATGCATTCAAAGCTATTATTTTGAACAAAACAGGGCCATATTTAAATACTATAATACATTACCTGAAAATGTAGTATCTCCTATTGGAAAAATGAATTTTCTCATGGTCAAGAGGGGAATGCATTTCAGTAGCATTTTTCTCAAAATAATCCTAGGAAATAAGATGTCTTCAAGAGTAGCAGATCCTCTTATGACACAGTGTATGAATTGGCCTTTCTCTAGCCATTTACATCAATTGTAATTACCATTATTTTAGGGTACAATTCTATTTTAAGTAAATTTGAAAATAACAGATTTCTTTAGGAATTGAGCAAATTGAATAAAGTATTCTCAATTTTCCACTCAGTTAGAAACAACATTATTCATCTAGTGTTATATGGGGTTTTGAAGGAGCACAGTTTCAATTTTAGGTCGAAAATACACATGTTGTGGCGCAGTGGATAAGGCGCTGGCCTGAGAATCCCAAGTTTGCTGGTTCAATTCCCAGCCAGGGCACATGATCAGGTTGCAAGCCAGGTCTCCAGCCAGGTCCATAGTTGGAGGCAAGTGAAAGGCAACCATACATTGATGTCTCTCTCCCTCTCTGCCTCTCTCCTTTCCCCTCTCTCAAAATAATAAAATCTTAAAAAAAAAAAAAATACACATCCTTCAAATTCTAAATACTTGAAGTCCAGTGTATCTGTAGCAGCTAATCTTTATACTAAAACTTAGAAGAGTTGAAATGTAATGGCTCCATAGCTGGAGATTTTAGAGGCAGAATCTCTTTTGTCCTAAGAAATCAAGCAACTAGTTCAAGAATACACAGTTAGGCATCAGTAGAGAGAGAACGGCATTCTACATCCATATCCATGCTCTTAACACCCTTGCTGTTTGAGTTCAGTAACCATATCTGCAAAACTTCACCCACTCATCACATACACAGTTACTATAGAAAAATAAAACAAATGTCAAAACTCTTTCAGAAGAAACTCAACAATAGAAACAGACAAGTGTGATCATCTTTCAAAAATCAGGAGTGTTTGTACATCATCTCTGTAAACTACAGAATGCTCAGATATTTTCTGTTTATAGCTGCAACTAAAAGTAGCACCATGAGATGCCTTAATAATCTCTATTGCATGATATTTGTAAATATTATCCCACATGGCTGCCATTCATGGTGATTCATAAATCAGAGTCATAAAGCCTCCTAATCAATCTTACACTCTCTCTTCACATTATTGACCCCTTTAATTTGCTGATGCAAGAACTCTTCCATGTTGATACAGCATCTGTGATCTCTGTATCATAATTCATTTTGTCTAATATTATTTTCAGTAAGTCAATAGCCTTCCTTGAAGACAGCTCTGCAGAATGAATTTGTTCAAGTGTTGCTGAACATTAGCGTGGGTGTCACAGGCTGTCAATTCTTTTGTACCCTGAGTGAATTAGTAGGTAGCAGCGTGGACTTTTCCCAAGTTTTGTCATAGCCTCACCCTGTTAGCTCTCTGGACCCCATGAGCAACCTAAGCAGCTCTGTACCAACCCCTGCACCATGTCCCATGATCAGCAATTTTATACCAAGCTTATCGCCACAATAGCTCTGACTGGCTCCTTGGCATCCTGCTTCACTGTAACCTCATAGTGATTCTAGTTCTGTCAAATTCCACCTGCTGAAAAATCAATCAGTGAGGATTTATTTGCCTCCTATAATGTTCTTGTTATTGTTGTCTTTGTTAATTTTTGGTTTGTTTGTTTAAAATATTTAAGGTAGCCCTGGCTGGTGGCTCAGTGGATAAGACACCGGCCTGGGAACCCAAAGGTCACTGGTTCGATCCCCAGCCAGGGCACATAATCAGGTTGCAAGCCAGGTCTCCAGCCAGGTCCGTAGTTGGAGGCAGGTGAAAGGCAACCATACATGGATGTCTCTCTCCCTCTCTGCCTCTCTTCCTTACCTCTCTTTCTAAAAATAATAAATAAAATCTTTAAAAAAATAAATAAAATATTTAAGGTAAAGGTCTATGCTGCAGAAGCTACTTAATACTGATTTAACAGTGAACGTGAAGAGTTCACTTAGGAGACTGGAGGCACAGTTAGACCTAGGCCAGTTCTCCAAGCCATCCAGTGGGAAGACTCCTACTGGCAACAGCATCAGTAAGTTCTGAGTTATATTTCTTTGGCCTGCCAGCTTCTCAGAGCCTATGCAGTTCTGACATAATGTCAATAGCTGACCTACTCTCACAGGCCAGTGACAGGACACTGCTCAGAAAGATGAATTCACATTGCTTTCAATTTCCTATTGTGAGTGTAGATTTTTTTAAAAAATTTAAGCATAAAGTCCATGATGTAAATAGAACATGTATGCTTTCACATTTTAAAAGATCAGTTTAACATGTTTTATTTTTTAAAGATTTTATTTATTATTTTGAGAGAGAGAGGAAGGGAGAGAGGCAGAGAAGGAGAGAGACATAAATGTATGGTTGCCTTTTTTACCTGCCTCCAGCTACAGGCCTGGCTGGAGACTTGGCTTGCAACCTGATTATGTGCCCTGGCTGGGAATTGAACCAGTGACCCTTAGGTTCCCAGGCTGGTCATTCTAACATGTTTTGATGTCATATTAATTTAGACCAACAAACTCCTGTGCTGCTCAAAAATCAAAACATACAATCTCATTTCTCAGTAAGGCATAATTTATATCTTAAAATCAGATTTCTTTTGAGACTAGATGTTTGGTTAAACATTAATCATTAATGAGGAAATCACATATTCTTTAGAAATATATCAATAAATTTATAATAATTATGTGTGTTTGTATGTCATCTGAAAAGCATTTAAAACATAAGACCTTTTAAAGAGGTTAAATTAAAATTATTTGCAAAGTTACATTTAAATGAAAACATCACATACTAGTAACACAAGTATACCACTTTTAAGTAAATTTTAAGAGATGGCTTCAAACTTTGTTAGGGAAATTATTGCTAAAATGGTAGTCTACCCAAGTAAACTGAGTAAATTAAGATTCTCAACACCAGACCCTTAATCCAATCAAAACAAAACAACAACAAAAATACAAATATAAAATAAGCAGTCCTGCATGGTGGCACAGTGGATTGGCACCAGCCTGGGAACCCAAAGGTCGCTGGTTTGATTCCCAGTCAGGGCACATAACCAGGTTGCAAGCCAGGTTTCCAGCCAGGTCTGTAGCTGGAGGCAGGCGAAAGGCAACCATACATGGAAGCTTCTCTCCCTTTCTTCCTCCCTCTCTGCCCTTCTCTCTAAGAATAATGAATAAAATCCAAAAAAAAAAAAAAGTATTTAAAAAAACCACGCAAATACAATATAAGCAAAGAAATATATTTATTGGGTATAATAAAGAAGAAAGTAGAAGAAAATAATAGCACCAAATGTCCCTTCTTTCTAATTTCCCATTCTGGTGCCAAACAGGAAAACTGTATGGTGGACATGACTTATATTAACTGAGATATTTGTCACTCCCCTTTGGGACTTGACTTTCCTAGCACTCTTCATATATATACAATTGAAAGCTCATTGTGGTAGACATGGGTAAACAGCTGATATCCAGCTAAACAAGTAATGTGGTATATTCATCCAATTCGTTAAGGAGAGGCCATCAGCCACCCAAGGCTTTGTATCTCATTGACTTACTTCTCACTTAGAGGATCAGTCATTTAAATCATTATCAGTCCATGAATTTATCTTTCTAAAGTAAAGTGTGTCTAAAATAGAAATTAAAACACTCTTTGACCCTTGTACTTATTATAAGTATAATATTAAATTTGACTCATTCGATCAGGTAAATGTATGAGGTCTGTCTCAAAAGTATCAAGCCAATGTCAATATAATTAAAACAGTTTGTGCCACCAGTACTTTTGGGACAGACCTCGTATTCCTAAATGAAACTGTTAAGTCATTATTAGTTTTGTTTTTCCTTTTCTCAATTTGAAAAAAATAACAGTAATAACATAAGGAATTTCTCACATAATTGGTCAGGATGATAAATTATGTGGGTAAATATTATTTGTAGAGATTCAGTTTCTCTCTTTGGTATTATATTACTCTTATTAGATTTATATTTCTAAGTTTAAAACAAATGGAAGATTTTACACTAGCTCTCTACTCCATCCAGCAGTTCTTACTTGAATTTTCAGACTCTTTTAAAACTAACTGTTCCTTCCCTTTTATATATTAGACAAATGATTAACATTGTAATTGTCTACAGTTGTCACTTAGGGATCTGGGGAGAGAAGCTTCCACCTTTATCCTCCTTCACTTCTAGCCCCACCTGCATACACACAGCTTCATTATGTCTCATTTCAATGCAGTCTGAAGTTTTCATCATCAGTCACTAAAGCTCATTAAAGCTGATTTTCATTTTCAATACACTTCTAATTGCAACCTTAAACCCCTTTTCCAAATTTAAAACGCAGAACTCTTTGTCTCCTAAGGCTTTTCCTTTAACTTGTAGTGCAAAATAACAAAATACTTTCCTAGTTCTTCTAATTTCCCCTGATAACATTTTTTTTTCCCATTTGTAGTCTTGCTCACTATCTGTGTCAGTACACACACTTTCTACAGTTACCAGCATTTATTTTTTCTTCTTTATATTCTTCCACCTGAAATATCATTTACTTTCAAATAAATTCTATGCAGATAACTTCCAAGGTTACATCTCTACCTATGATCTTACTCCCTAAATCGCCTATGTGACTTTTCAGCTACTAGATGGCTAGTGCGGCTGGATGTCTTAGTGGCACCTTAGATTTGGCCTGCCAACAATGAATGTTTAATTTCCAAGTACAAATGTCTCATAAAAATCTCAATCACATTCTAATATTGTTGGTTTCTCTGATGCTGTCTCTGTGTGGGCTAAGTGGTACTGCTACTCTTTCTTTCCCTGCGTCCTCCTCCAGGCCCATCACTGTTCATCTTCACTGGGATTTTACTTCAGATCTGTTTTCCCTGAAGCAAATTCATCCTTTCTTTCTTTCTTTCTTTTTTTTTTTTTTGCTTCAGTTATTACCTATTTCTGATATTGCCTACACCTTTATTTCCAAACTAGAAATAATTTCAAATATTAAAAATTTTCTTCTTGGTGAATATAGTTTTAAGTACCAACATATTAAAAACTAAGATCACATCTACTTTGACCTGTACCTCTGACTATTATTTTACAACTAAGCAGCAAGAGCTCCACCCTTGAAGTTTCCGATATTGAATCATACCATCCCACACCTCCATTTTATAGCTATGCCTTATTTACCTTCGTAACTGCTTTAATCGAACTCTTCCTTTCCCCTCCTTTTCTTTTTATACCCCACAATTTCCTGAGAGCTAACCTCATTAAACATGAAATCAATCATCTCATTACCTTGCTGAAATACATTAGGTGGCTTTTGAATAGCTACAAAAGTTCAATCAAACCATTGATTATAATGCAGTATAAATCAATGTGTTTCAATAATTTCCATTTGTGATCAGCCCTCAATGCTACAAGTTCAAAAAGCCTCCTACATTCCCCACTTATATGATGACTTAACAATTGCCAAGATATTTTCTCCTTCTGTTCCTTCTTTACAAGCCTCCTTTCACTGTTTTCTCTGCCAAGTAAGATCCAACTGGTACTCTAGGGCCCGATTCAAATCTCTCCTCTTTTGTGTGGGTCTTGTCCTAGAGCACTTCTTTTTCCATTTTATCAAGAAACATTAATGCTTTCCGGTTTTAGACATTCATATGATTTGGCTGCTATGATGTGAGGAATGCTTATTAACAATTTATCTACTTGCTGATTGATGAGCTTCTGGAAGGCAGAGACCATCTAATTCTTCCTTAAGTTCATAAATACTATATCAAGTAATATTCCCCTATATTTTCAATATGCAAACATGGTCTGTGTACCTCATTTAAGTAAACATAACTGATGACTTACTAATTACAGATAAATATTCTAGAACTACTTTTAATGCCAGTCATGCTTCATTTCTCCCAAAAGATCGAAGTGGGGAAAGAAAAGATCCAGACTGAAAATGTCCTTGGAAAGGACACTTTTCTTCTATAGTATATGTTAGACTGCAGCTCTGACTAATTCAAGCACAGCAAAATCCCTTTATAGGATTTAATCCTGTAACTCTGTTCATTGAAGTAAATGGTTGTTTCACATGAGTTATGGTGACGTATTGAGATTTGAAGAAGGGTATGAAAGATAACACAGCAGAAACTAGATACAGTATTTAAAATATAATTCCTCCAGAATGAAAACAAAACCTATAAGATAGGGCTCCATAGAAGCATAATGTTCCAATTCAGACTTTCAAAGCAGATTACAAATGAAACATTTCACAAACAATGAATAACATGCTCTTAAAGAACCTCACATAGAAGAAAATTGCCACTGAGCATGCATAATTTGCAATACAGTAATCTTATTTTCTAGCAAAAGCAATGAATCCTGCCACCAAATGGTGAGCAAAGACAAAGTGATGGCATGCATACTAATGCTACTGAAATTCTCTCCAGAGGAATAAGGGGGTAAGAATATGATTGTGATGAGTTTTGTATGTTTAATTCTGGCAATAAATGTAAACAAATCATTTGAAGCTTGTTTTCATCGAGGAGGTTGTTGATATGCAGCTTGGAAAATTAGGTAATTCCAAAACCTCAATAATTAAATACATTAAATACTGTATCATTCTGGGGAAAACTCCTATTTCTGTATTGTATAATTTTACATATTTTTACATATTGCATTTTTTCAAACATTTTCACTTCCTTCAAAGCATGAAATTCTGAGATATTTATCTATTATATTTTAATTTGTTTTCTTTATTTGCATGTACACAAATCATAGGGCAGCCAGCAGATTATGTTTTTTCATATATCTCAACTCCCCCGTCTCAACCTATCATCAAATAGCAAAAGCAGCCTTATTATTTATGGGGCTGTCAGGGAACAAAAGTTATTGGTGCTATTGCTTTCTCTCTCTGTGTTACAATACTCAACTATATAATTGTTCTCTGAAAATGAAGTGGAAAAAAATCCTCAGAGGAAGATGCAAATATCAGAAATATCAGCTTAATGACGTAGTGAATAGTTAAAGGTGAGGTGGAATAACATAATAAACTGACGGAATGTAACAGCCACACAGAATAGCCTACCCGACAGCAGAATACATGTCTTTTCAAGTGCACATGAAACATTTTCAAAGATAGACACTATGTTAGGCTACAAATGAAGTGTGAATAGATTTATAAAGACAGATAATATTCAAAGTACCTTCTCTGACCATAGTGAGATAAAGTCAGAAATCAATAATTAAAAAAAAAAAAGGACTGGAAGATACATAGATTTATAGAAATTTAAAGAAATAGTCTTAAGCAACCAATGGGTGAAATAAAAATCACAAGGAATATTAGGAAATGCTTAGAGACAAATGAAAAGGAAAATGTAACATACCAAAACACCTGGAGCACAGCAAAAGTAGTGCTTCATAAAAAGCAGAGGGAAATGTATTTATAAATTATCACATTAAAAAGCAAGAAAGATGTCAAATCAACAACCTAACTTTATAATTTAAAGAGGAAATGGAAACAAAATCCAAAACTGGAGGGACGGACAAACCTTTAGCTACCTGGACTAAAAATTAAAAAGACACAAATTAGCAAAATCTGAAATGAAAATGGAGGTTTAACTACTAATTCTATGGGAATAAAATGACAGCAAGAGATTACTATGTGCAACTGTACACCATAAATCAGATAACTTACACAAAATGGACAAATAATAGAAACACAATACCTATTAAGACTAAATAATAAGGAAATAGAAAATCTGAGCAGCCTTATAATTAGTATGGAGATTTAATCAGTAATTAAAAATCTTCTAACAAAGAAAAGCCCTGCACTTGATTGCTTTAGTAGTAAATTCTGCCAAAGATGTCAAGATAACATCAATTTAGTTTCATTTTTCAAAAAAAAATTTTTTAAGACTTTATTTATTATTTCCAGAGACAGAGGAAGGGAGAGAGGCAGAGAGGGAGAGAAACATCAATGTATGGTTGCCTTTCTCCTGCCTCCCCAAAAAAATATTTAAGAGGGGAAAACACTCTCTAAAGTATTCTGAGTCCAGCATTACATTGATAACAAAGCCAGATAAAGATACTACAAGAATAAAAAACCGCATATGAATACCTTTATGAGTAGAAACAAAAAATCTTCAACATAATTCTAATATACCAAATTCAGCAGCATATTAAAAGGCTCATACACCATGACAAAGTGTGATTTATCTTGGAATGCAAAGATGGGGTCCAGCATATGAAAACTGATCAATGTGACATAATACATTGTAAAATGAAAGGAAAAAATTCAGCAGGATCATATCAGATTTATTGATTTGTTCATTTTAAGGATTTTATTTATTATTTTTAGAGAGAGGGGAAAGGAGAGAGGCAGAGAGGGACAGAGACATCAGTGTATGGGTTGCCTTTTGCCTGACTCCAGCTACAGACCTGGCTGGAGACCTGGCTTGCAACCTGGTTATGTGCCCTGATTAGGGAATTGAACCAGTGACCTTTGGGTTCACAGACTGCCACCTTAGCTGCTGTGCCACCAGCCAGGGCAGGACCATATCAGTTATTTTTTAAAAGGCACTCAAAATATTTTAATATCTTTCCAAAACTAAAACACTCAACAAACAAGGAGTCTATAGAAGTTCTGTCAATATAATAAAGTCATAAATGAAAACTTTGTAGTGAAAATCCTACTCAGTAATAAATACTGAATGCTTTTCCTCAAAATCAAAAACAAGGTAAGGATATCTGATTTCACCATTTCTCTTCACATAGTACTGCATGTCCTTGCTTAGGCAATTATCAAGAAAATGGAATAAAAGGCATGCAGATTGGAAAGGGGGAAATAAAATTACCTCTATTCGCAGATTATGTAATTTTATATGAAGAGAACTCTAAATACTACACAATATACTGTTAGGATTAATCAATGAATTTAGTAGGATATGAAGTCAACACACACACAAAAGTTGCATTTCTGTATATTAAACAAGCCTATAAGAAAATTAAGAAAATGGGTTGATGTAGAACAAATATCATATGATCTCACCCATTACAGGACAATAATGAAAAAAACTAACAACAAGCAAAACAGAACTAAATATATGAATACAGTGAATAAGCCTTCAGTAGTCAGGGGGAAAGGGGTTGCGAGGAGGGGGGAGGCAGAGGCAAGGAAGGGGAGCAGTTTAGATAAGAACCTAGTATAGAAGAACCATGGCATGGACAACAGGTGGGATTGACTTTGGGGGGAATGGGTGAGTGGGGAGGGGGACAGAGGGGAGTAAAAAGGGGATGGATGTAATACAACAACAATAAAATTAAAGAAAGAAAAAGAAAATGGGTTGATTCACATTAGCATCAACAATAATAAAATATGTATGAATTAATGTAACTAATGAGGTGAAAGTTTTGCACAATGGAAGCTACAAAATATTTTTTGAAAAATTATAATATAAATAAATGGAAAGACATCAATGGGAAGGTGATGGTACAACTACTATGGAAAACAGTATGACAAATCCTCAATAATTTAAAATAGATTATCATGTAATCCAGAAATTCCACTTCTGGCTACATACTCAAAATAATGAAAACTAGTATTGACTGATGAACAGATAAGCAAAACATAGTATACACATGCAATGGAATATTATTCAGCCTTAAAATGTAAGAAGACCCAGGCATATCCTATAAAGTGGGTGAACTTGGAAGGTCATTATGCTAAAGGAAATAAGCTGCCACAAAAGGACAGATCCTGTATGATTATACTTATTTGAGGTACCTAGCATAGTCAAGTTTATAGTGGCGGAATACCTATTGTGTTTGCTAGAGCTGAGGGAAAATATGAATGGGAACTTATTATTTAATAGATACAGAGTTTCAGTTTTTTTTTTTTTTTAACTCTATTGAATATTAAATTGAGATCACTACCAAGGCTATAGGGTAGCATGAATCTCAAGTAAGTTAAGTTAGATCATTCCTTAGCAAATATTCATGCTCTATTTCCTTATGTTAGAGGAATATGTTTTTCTCCCCAATTAATCTTGGGCATAGCTGTATGACTTCTTTTATCTACTCGAATGATAGTAGAAATGATATGAGCAAAACTTGAAATGTGTTTGCTTGACTTGACATTGCCTCTTGCACTTTCATCATTTTTCATAAGAAAACCGAGCCTCAGTTGAAGGTGTAGGGTGAATGAGAAACAGGTGAATCTAGTTCATAGCTAGGAAACAAACCCATTCATGCCAATCCATAAATAAATAAGAAACAGATGTTTATGGCTACATGTCATTGAGTGTTGATGTGGTTTGTTACATAGTGTTATTATGGCTATAACTGATAAGTGCTGTAAAAAATAACAACACTTCATGAAAACACAAAGAGAATCAAGACTTTAAAAGTCCCTACTTTGTGAGACAATAGTGGTTTTAACTATATGAAATAGTTTTTAATACAGGAAAAATGTTTAGTTTTGCTATGCAAATAAAGAAAATGACTGAAAGGTAGAGTACCTAGTAGGAAGATAAAAAAAGAAAAAAGTAGTAAATACCGATTAATCTTAGGAATTTTATTAGTAAAAGGAAGGGAAGAAATAAAACTCATGCTAGAAGGGTGTTAGAAAAAAAGAGAAAACATTTTGGTTTTACTTTTCATTGAAGAAAGAGAGGAACTTTTCTCTTCATACAATTACAAGAGATATATCAATGAAACAAAAGAAAAAGAGAGGAACTAATTGACTTTCATTAAATAAAGCCATAAATCAGTTTGTTTGAGGCTGCTATTCAGCACATAGTATAAGACAAGAAAACAGTCTTACTCTGAGGCAAGGGGAAAGAGAAAAAGTGATGTTGCAGATAAGTTCTAAAAACATGAAGAAGGTATCCTGAAATGACAATAATAATAATGGCACTTGTGCTAGATGGCTTCTATTTGTCATTGTGGGATAAGGGGATTGCATGAATGAATAATTTAAAAAAAGACTGCCAACACATTTTATGGGAATTTTACTATCTTTTAAAATGTACACACAAGATTGTTTAGAAGTAACAAAAGCCAGTCTACCATGAATAAACTTACATTGAGAATTGGATTGAAGCAATAGTTTGAATGGATAAAGCAAGTTCAAGGAGTTATTTTGATTTGAAGATCTTTTAGATTCAGCTTCACTATCTCCTTCCTATCTTAAATCTTACTAACGGACCCCATAACTTTAATGGCACCCCAGCAACTATGTAACAAAGTTCATTTTCTTAGTGTAATACCTTAGATTTTAATTCTGCAAATATTCAGTCCCCTCACCAGGAGAAGGAATATAGAATGAGTGATTTTTCCAAGTTCCCACAATAGCATCCTGCATCTCTGAATGCTTCTATTCCTTCTATCCCTTCCTTGTCTTTAATATTTACCTTAATTCTAACTTTCTCCAAAAAGCTTTCTCTGATTACTTTATCTCCTTTTGATTCTGTATTATATGGAATTGTTTAGCTCTTAATAAACAGATGGATGTAGTTTGCTACACAAGTTAACTCATGTTTGCACTTGCATTAGCTTTCATACAAAGTTGCTGGTCAACAATGTGTTAACACAAATTTTCACTTTTTCTTTCTCTGGAAATATAACCACCTAACTTTCTTCTTATCCCAAATATAAGTGCAAGCTCTTGGAGCCAGGGTGTATTGATGACACTTTCATCCTCTCTGCTTTAAAGTCAACTCTGGACTTTTGTGAATCTCAATGTTTATGTCAGTAACAAGTAAAATAATGGCAAGGGTAGACTTTCAAAAACTTTGGCATTATTCAGATAGATATCATTATCTCTTCCTCTTGGTAAAATTTATGTTAAAATCTGAACTTAAAACTAAAAATCTCTTCCTCTTGGTAAAATTTATTCTAAAATCTGAACTTAAAACTAAAAATTTCTTTGTAGTAAATATTTTAATGTCTGGTGACCATTTATTTCTATACCCTTGTTTTCAGTATACAGTAACCAACAATTCAACCTAGAAGGAAGAGGAAAAAAGAAAATTGATCAAATAGTTTCTTTTACGTGAACAAAATAACTATTGACTTTCTTCTGCAAAATAAGGTGTAAAGTATCAAAAAGATAAATTATATGAGTTAAGCTAATTTGTTTTTAGAGAGAATGGCAAAATATTTTTAAAATAGTTTTTATTTATTATTTTTAGAGATTAGGGAAGGGAGAGAGGCAAAGAGGGAGAGAGACATCAATGTATGGTTGCCTTTCACCTGCCTCCAGCTACAGACCTGGCTGGAGACCTGGCTTGCAACATTGTTATGTGCCCTGGGTAGGAATTGAACCAGGAACCTTTGGGTTCGAAGTCCAGCCCGTTATCCACTGTGCTACCAGCCAGGGAGGCAAAATATTTTTTTAAAGTTACAGCACGTGAGCCCTGGCTGGTGTGGCTCAATGGATTGGCACCGGCCTGTGAACCCAAAGATCACTGCTTCAATTCCTACTCAGGGCACATAACCAGGTTGCAAGCCAGGCCTCCAGCCAGGTCCTTAGCCGGAGGCAGGTGAAAGGCAACCATATATTGATGCTTCTCTCCCTTTCTTCCTCCCTTCTTGCCCTTCTCTCTAAAAATAATGAGTAAAATCTTTAAAAAAAAATAAAAAATAAACTAACAGTATGTGATACCCTCAGGTTACTGCATTTAACAAAATAATAAACGAGATCCCCAGATGAAAGCCACAATTTCTAATAACAATATTGTATTTTGGTACTTACCCAACCTTCAACATTTTGTCCACATTGTGGATACTTTAGGGGAAAGATATAAGCTGCTGGCTATATAAAAAAAAATTCTATTTTTAATAATACAGTTCATGAAGACATTTTTGAGACTTGAACAGTTTGTGACCTTCACTCCCAAGAATATACGTTTTAACTGTGAAACTTATCTATCAAAAACTAAAAGGTTCTGACACTTATTTTCTCCTTTAAAGGTTTGTTTGAAGTATTTCTTAGATATTTTTATTTATAGAAAATAATAGATATAAAATCTATGCAATAGGCATGGGTTTTTTTGTTTGTTTGTTTGTTTGTTTGTTTGTTTTTAGTTTGCATTTGTTTTGCTGCAACTTCTTTTCTGACAATACTGCTGTAAAAGCAAAGAGATCAGGATAAATTGAATTAATCTCCTTAGCAAAATTTTGATGGTTTGTGCCGACAACCTGTTATAAGTTAATTTTCTATGTGACCTTTTCTCTAAGCATTTCTATAGTCCATTTATGAATTTTTGTAAAAAGAAAATGAGGATACTCTGTTCTATTTTCTCTAAGTTTTTTCTCAAGAAAAAGATTGATTTTTTTTAACCTAAATCCAGCTGTACTAGAAAGAGTGTGTGTGTGTGTGTGTGTGTGTGTTTGCAAGAGAGTGGAAGTTGGAGGTAAGATGCAGACAGGAATGAATTAATGGCTATAACTAGTGTCCTTTCAGACATATAAAGCTAAATCAAGTTCACTCTATTTTTTTAATAAAACTTTGAATATTCACATGGCAATATTTTTCATTGTGATCTAAAAGAACAAAATTATTAAAGTATATATTGATTATTTCTGTATTGTTCCTCTAATGTATGACTGACATTGCACAGAAGTATATTTAAATGAGTCTAAATATCTTGAGGTGACTAAGTCATAAATTTATAGTATATCATATTTAAAACCTAGAATCTTGAGTCTAAAATAATTTGAGTTGCCTGGCTCATACTTATATTCAAGATTGAATAACAATAAATTGATCTCAAAATGGTATTGATAAACTTATTCCAAATATTAACCACTTGGGAAAAGAAAACTATACTATATTTAAAAATAATAATTATACTGCACAACTTATACTTTATCTTACTGTTTCTATTATTTAGCAATTCAATTATATAATGAGTTGGGTTTCAATTTCTTAAACAGGAAGGGAAATGATTGAACATATTTTAATTATTTCACATATCATTGGAACTTTAATAATATAAACCAGAATGAGTTACAATGGATACAATTCATGGGTAAGATCCGAGGAATGATTTATTTTTCTTTTTTTTTTAAAATTTTATTGTTGTATTACATCCATCCCCTTTTTGCTCCCCTCTGTCCCCCCACCCACCCACCCATTCCCCCCAAAGTCAATCCCATCTGTTGTCCATGTCCATGGTTCCTTTATACTAGGTTCTTGTCTAAGCTGCTCCCCTTCTTTGCCTCTACCTCTCCCTCCCCCCTACCCCGTTCCCCTGACCACTGAAGGCCTATTCCTT